>CM057809.1:112028763-112073763 GCA_030067965.1 Latrodectus elegans
CTCTTACTCAGATTTACTGAACGGTTACCTTTGGTGCCAAATTTGTTCAAACTTTTTTCCGGACACCTAGAATTTTGATAATTTTTTTGGTCAAAATCTGAAGCTACAACATTTAATTTTAGTTCAACCATTTTATGTTGTGTGTTTCCTCATCACCATTCTCTTTGAAATATTTTTGTGATTACTGTTGCATGGGGAATGTCTGAGGTGAATACAAGAATGTTTGGAAAGAACAATGTTATGTGGTAGGATGAGAATGTATATTTAAGGTGTTTGAATGGATTGGATGAAACGAAGGATACTTTGGAGTTCGGTATGAAACCTGGTTTTATTGTTGATAGATGTGAGTATTGTAAGTGTGATAAGGATATGAAATTGGTTAAAAGGAAAGATATAAGTGATGTATATGAATACAGGTGTAAATCTAAAATGAAAGGACATTAAAAGGAGTGTGAGATAAGGTTCATTTTTTTAATTGAGCAGATTGACAATAAATGAAATTTTAGTTTAGGTTTATATGTGGGTGTGGGAGAGTAAGACTGACTTTAATATGAAAGAGAGTAAATGTTCTTCAAAGACAGTTCTTCATTAATAGTCTTTTTGTCGTAAGGTTTATATGGAAGAAATAATTGAAAGCAGCATTAAATTGGGTCGAGACAGTGTGATTGTTAAGATACGTAAGAGTAAATTTGGGGTAAACGTAAATCTAATCGGGTTAAATGTGTAGAAGGTAAATGGTTTATGAAAGTTATAGATGATAGAATGTCTGATACTTTGTTAAGTATTATTAGAAAGTTTATTCTTCTAAGTTCGGCAGTAATTTCAGACTGCTGGAAGAGTTGCGATTGCCTCTCTAATGAAGCCATTGTAAATCTGAAGGTAAATCATATTCTGAATTTTAAGAACCCGGACAGGTGCCCACACTAATACAATTGAAGGAACGTGCGGAGCAATGAAACGTGGTATGTCAGTGTCAGAAGCTAAAAATGGACTAGATTACTATCTAGTTGAATGTGTGTGATGCAAGAAAAATAAGCATATGTGCAACAAATTTATGGCTTTTATCGATTCAATATTGCTTATATACCCTCCACAAATAGCTGATGCAGAGAAGTAGAGCAGCAGGTGACAACAGAAAGCATGAGATACATATGTCTATTGTTCATTATTTATTTAATTAATAATTAAAGGGCCATAAAATGAATTTCACGTGAATATTTGCCGATGTGAATTCATTAATATAAAATTAAGTCAAATAATTTTATTTTAATATATCAAATATATAATTTTACAAATGGTGTTTAAAATCTATGCATCTGCATATTTTGTTAATTTTGTAAAATTACACCTGTAAAATTAGCTGAGCATAATGTTAGATACCAATAATGTATCAAATATTTGTTAAAGTAATCTTCCAGATTATATACGATTTCAGTGATTTCGCCGCAGCCAAATTTTGGCAACATTTAAAAAAATTGCTTAGTGTGACTGCAATTAATTTTTACTGCTCTAATAACAACTGATATTCCTACTTTTTATAAAAACAACGGAGCTGTACAAGTTTGACACGATTTCTAATTTTCGCGCCAAGTGCTCCACAGCTCTATCGCCGACCTAAATTGTCACTATGTGCAATATTTGGCTACCAATGCTGATCCCATTTGAATTTCAACTTTGAAATCATCCGCTTTTTAAAATTCTAATAACTAGAAACAAATTTATTGAAACTCGAATTTTAATATACAGTGCAATTGCACTCACCTTAAAAAATTCAGTGTAGCGCTCCCTAGTACAGTGACCACCAGCAATAAAGCTAAATTTCTAATGATCTCTCTGAATGAAATTTTAATGAAAAATATAATAACTCACCCGGTCAAGGAAAGAACATTTTTAAGAGATTCAAAGACGTCTTCTATATTTTCTTTATGCTTTCTCTGCCATAAATACTCTGCGATGTATTAATCAAACTGACCCTGCATTTGATAAGCACCCCGTACAGATCTTTTATTAGCCAACCAAATGAAAATTCCAAATAATATAATTTAAAAAAATTGAAACAAAATAATTTTCAAAATTTTGAAACAATATTATAAACAGTGCATTTTTCAAAAATTTGAGATAATCTATCTTCAAATTTTTTTTAAAGTCCAATAAAGGGAACAATAACGTATCGTATTCTTAAAGTGTAAACAAATAAAATTACTTATTAAGCACAAGGGTTGTACACAAAAGAAAATTTGCGCTTGTCATACGATCACCTTAAGTCTTAAAACGAAAATCTTGTCATGAAAACACATTCCGAACCATTAAGCCAGTTTAGCACACTTTATCGCACGCTTGGCGCATTTTTGGCGCATTTTACCCTTTGTACAGTTCTCTACTCTTTAGCACTACTTTTAACTGGTATCATGCAAATTTAACACTAATTTGCGTGCTTATTCTTTTTTATTGAATGACCGTGAAAATGGCAAGAACTTTCTTGTTTACCCTATACTTCTTTTATCTCCACTTAAACGAAATGCCTTAACATATGTGTGCAAAAAGATTTTCACAACCTGCAGTTTTCTATGTGTTATGATTTGCTTGGGTTTGATTGTTATTCTTATTTTAGAATCGTCAAAAAAATCATAGTGTACCTGTAAGTAAACATTTAACAATTATTCTCTTTAAGATATGTCTTGATATAGTTAATGTTAAATAAGATGGTTATGAAAATATAGAAAGCTCGTTTTTAATTATATACATATTATTAAAAATGAACTTTCAGTATATTATATTCTTTATAACGATTGGTAATTCAAATAGTTAATTGTTATAAAGTAGCCAATCAATGTTACTAAAATACATTCTGATGAATAATTATAGCTTATTCCTATGTACCAGTGCAAGTGATAAAATTCATCTAACATTATTACATCAGAAATTTACATTTATTACATCAGAATGTTTTTCTTTTTTTTCATTTGTATGATGTAACATGATCATGTACATGTGCTCTGTAGAATCAGATACCTGTCAGTCTGTACAATTTTTTAAGTATCTGTGGGC
Organism: Latrodectus elegans; assembly: GCA_030067965.1. Taxonomy (NCBI): domain Eukaryota; kingdom Metazoa; phylum Arthropoda; class Arachnida; order Araneae; family Theridiidae; genus Latrodectus; species Latrodectus elegans. Next base: position 112,031,812 of record CM057809.1, read on the forward strand.
AGATATCATTTTACCAATACCCACCATAATACTAATTGCAAAAATATAATAACTATGATAAGCAAAATTGCAAATATTAAATTTTGATGCAGTTAAAGAAATGCTAGCTATTGGTTTAAATACCTATAAAGTATTTTGTTCTATTAATAGAACCTTTTAATAATTAAGAAACTAACAAAAACATGCCAATATTGAGGCTTGCATAAAAATAGTAAGTTTAATTTATTGATACTAAACATAAAATAATTACATAAATTAAGTTTAAAATTTGAGAATAGATAGAATAAAAATATCCCAATAAATAACTCATAATCATTACTAACAAAAATAAGTAAAATATAAACCAACGATAATAACAGTTCTTAACCAAAACTATTAGACAGCAGGGTTTGATTTTCTGAATAGGGTTCTTTTAAACACCTGGGATATGCCCCCTTTGACAATGTGGCATGCATATACAGTATGTTAATAATTTGATTATAAACATAGAAATGCCAGATCGGCAAAGTAGAATTTTAAGTGTTAGTAATAAGTATTATAAGAGTGTGCTGGCAGTATTATAAGTATTATAAGAGTGTGCTGGCAGTATTATAAGTATTATAAGAGTAATAAGTATTATAAGGCATATGATAAGTATATATATGATAAGAAAAATTAAATAGGACTATACTAGGGTAACAATACCTCTTGGTTTGGTAAAAAAAATATATCTTGGTGATAAAATTTAATTTTTGGCAAACCTATCTTTGTATAACTTTTCTGTTGTGGATATCTTGTCAGTCACATCTTGGTGTGAAAAAATAACTAAAGAATCTAGGAGTACCTAATTGTAAACTTTTAACTGATTTTTTTATTTTAAATTTCCACTTAATCCTAACTTACGTAACATGGTGGATTTAGCAATTGATTTTTAAATTCCCGTCTGATTAAAAGAACTAAAATTTTACTTTATAAATCTCTCATAAGACCAGTATTAGCATATGCATCTGAAACATGGTCGCTAATAGCGAAAGAGAAAACGTGTGTGATCTTTGAAACTGATACTAATTATTTTTGGTTGATCCAATGACAGTAAAATTCGTAAGAAGGTACACCTTCCAACTTTACAAACATTTTAGAGGCATTCACCTTTTAAAATTTATTATTAAACTGAACAGAATAAGATGAGTCATGCATCTCATTAGAAGGAATGTCATAGAGTTGCTTTGAAAGTTTTCAATACAGAAAATGACCAAGGTGCATCCTAAAAATGTTGTTTGAATGTTTGTACAAAAACTGAATATCCAAGGCTAAGGAATTGCTACTTTTATATTTATTATAACTGTAAATGAATAGATTGCATATTCCTAATGATAAAGGCATGCTTTTACTGAATCTCATTTAGTAATGTCTTATCACTTGGTGAGAAATTGCATGAGCTAGCTATACTCTTTAAAATAGCTATCTACGTAGTATTCTTTCCAGGTTTAACTTTAAAACTTAATCTACATTTAAAATCAATAATTCCTTATGTTTTTGAAAAATGTTATGATCTTAGTAATAATTTGTTTACCTACACTTGATATAGAATGTCAGGATTGATGAATCCCAAGTTCTCCAGGTGGAACAGTTCTGCTTCTGTTAGTTATTCAACATAATTCTTATATACAAAATATATTTATCTTTAATCTCTTATGTTTTACAGAAGATGTTATGTATATTTATATCCAACTGCGTTTGCCAAGAAATGAGAAAATTGCAATCATTTGCTTCAAAATGTGAAGGAAAAATAGAGTTGTCAACTTCTTGGGACAAATTGATAAAAAACTAATTGACACATGTGCTGTATAATCCAGCTATGAACATGGGGTATTCATTTCTATTCCAATATATTTTCTTTTATCATTCTCTCTCCCTCTCTCTCTCGTTTTAGTTATAAATAATGTAAATACATTAAGTTGAAAGAAGAAATAAGGACTATGAACTTTATGTTTGCATGATACTTAGGGAGAAAATTAAATATTAATTTTTATTGTATCAAAACTTCAGAGATTTTATTTGTTTTACCGATAATTGGTAATACCTTGTCCTAAATTGCTTGCAATTAAGATCTCTGAAATGGAATACAGCTGACGTAAGGTGTCTTCAACCTGGTGAACAGGAACAGATCTAGGTGCAAAGTGCATAGTATATACTCACAGATTCAGGAAATGTATAAGAGAACTAGATTATATTAATGCCAGAAAAATTAAAACAGGATAGAGTTAAAAATTTTTATAGATTAATGTTAATTTTTAAAATTTTTTATGCTTTTGACATCCTGACGTTTTTTCATAGATTGCAAAATGATTAAATAAGTATATCAATAACTTGAAAAGTAAGCTACTTTTATCCGTTTTTAATTACGTAATTTTAGCTTCTAGAACGACTTGCCCCGCAAAGAGCATTGCGGGTCCAGACGTTTCAGAAACAGTGTATCCTTTTAGGTAGTAAGCAATCCATCGATGGGAGACAACCAGTAGCAAGTCAATCGTACCTTCCAAGCCGACCGCCAAACATGCAGTTGTCATGTTGGATTGCGACGGCTCATTGCAATAATCGATTACTTCAAATTACTTAGAGGTTACTTCCGATTTTACGCTGCTACAGACTGCCACCTTTCGGTAAGCAGATCGAGAGAAATCACTTATACGACAAATCTGACATTTGTCCATATACTCTTCTAAGTATATTTAACAGTAAAAATATTGCCCTAATCTCATAAAAATAATTATTTCTTCGTTCAATAAAGAATTTTTTAACAAAAATTTAAATTATTATATTGTTTTCTCAAATCTATTTAGAATAACTGATGTATTCAATAATGAAATCTTCAAATATAAACTTTTTTTCTATTTGGAAAAAAATTAATGCTTGTTTGAGAAAAACGCAGGAAAGAAAAAATCGCCAGTGGAAATTTTATAATATATAAATATAGAATGACACACATATAATGCTAAAAAAAATAGAATTTAGTGCATTAAAATTTGTATCTCATGCTCGAATGGATATATATTTTATTACATAATTAGAGATATTTAAGAAACTGAAACACAATTTTAATAATATAAAACTGCTAAATTTCGCCAAAAATGAATTTTTTTTATTTTAAACTGCTAAAAATTATATCATAAAAGCAATCAAAAAATTATATAATACTTTTGATTGCAATATGTTTCATCTTTGAATTTATTTTCAAGATAATGAATGTCAAAAAATATTCATTATATATTTTTATTCAGAATCTCATTATAATTATATGAAATGTAGGGGAAAAAGGAAGGGATTACTTCAGTACATAATATTGATTACTTCTACACCTTAAGAAAAATTTAAGATTAGCATAAATACATATTAATAATCTATCAGATCTAAATATTTTCAAAACTATTCTGCTTACTTCCTTTGAAATATTTTTAAAAATAAAATCAGTTAAAACTAATGTTTTCTCGTAGTAACATATATCATAGTATTTAATCAGCTAAATATGAAATATAACTTATGACAAAAAATTTAACCAGATGTAAAAAATTTTCACTTATAATAGAATAAGTTTATTTATTTATCAAATGCAGCATCAATTATATATTAAGAAAAAAGTGTTATTTTATTAGTCTTCAAAGTTTGACTCTCTAAAAAACTGTTTTATTATTTCTATTAATAGGAAGTATATATAAGATGCAAAACTTTCTATACAAAGTAAACAAGACAGTTCTTGCTTTTTAAATGATCCAAATGAACATGACCTACTGAAAGTGTAGCCTGTTGTAAGTCCTCGAAGTAATCATCATCGGCATCCAGCATATTCTGTTAACTCCAATCCCTTTGCGATAAAACTTAGAGGTTTTGGACGCAAAGAAGTCCGTGAGTGCTTGGTGGAAGTTTGCTTCATTGGTAAAAGATTTTCCTCGAAGATGATTGCTCAAAACCGATATTTTCACCCCAGGATACTCAGTTCACCCAGGAAACTCTTGGAATGTCACACAGGACCCACTTTTCTTCACTGCTCAGCTCTCGATTGAATATGGATATGCTACGGTGACGAGAAAGCAACGATGAACAAAGGCTGCCACACGTTGTTGCTTATAGACTTCCAATAGCATGTGAGGAACCCACTTGCTCAGCCTGTATGTTTAGCCTGTACCTAAGCAGTGAAGGTGAAATCTAATTGTTTTACCGGAAACGTTAAATTGTCTGGCAAGTTCATCATGTGTTTGACTACTGTCCTCCGCAATAGTCGCCTGCAGGGCTTCGTCATTCAAGGCCAGTGGTCGTCCACTGCGAGCTTCATCGCAGAAGAAAAAATATCCTGGCTTGAATTTTTGAAACCAATGCCTTGGCTTATGTTCATTCACAGCACCATCTCCAACCGCTCGACATATTCGGCGACTTGATGCAACAATTGAAGCTTACATTGAATTCGTAAAGCAAACAACACTGAACAAGCTCTTTAGACAAGTCCATTTCTCTTCGCAACTGTACGAGTTAAGATTGATGAATGTGCTCGGTGAACTTACTTTTTTTAAGACTGATATTCCTACTTTAGAGTGACTGGTTTTTAGCCACACCATACACTAATTTGCGTACTTATTCTCACTTCATTCAATGGCAACACGAAAACGGCAAGAACTTTCTTATTTACCTTGTTTCAGTTGTATGGACAGTTTTAAATTTTCGACTATTTTTAAATTTTGTTGGCAAGGTATTTTAAAATAACAACAAGCCGATTGCTAATTGTCACGAACGACAATAACTATTAAAAGATTTTACGTTTCAAAAAATAGTTTTTTTCGATAATTTTTCTGAAGTTATTCTTATTGAATTTGTTGCCTTTGTAAATATTTATGCAATAATTTGTCAAATTCATATATCAGTTTCAAAAAATAATTAAAAGGCACAATGTATCAAGCTCTGTCAAATTAACTGGATAAAATTTAATTTTTAATTTATAATACTAAATTAAGTTATTTTTTTAATAATACGCTGTTTCTTTTTCCTTATGACAAACGTTATTTCTTATAATTATCTCGAAAATGACAAATATTAAAATTTGAAATAAAAAATTATTTATAGTACACACACAAAGGAGTTTAAATATACTTTAATTTTTAAAGCGGCATTCGAGAATATTTTCAATGAATATACTACAGATTCCTTTCAGTTGATAGAAGAAAAATTTAATAAAATAGAGACCATAAAGTTAATGAACTTTGAAATAAAGCGAATGTATTGTATGTTAAAATACAATATTCTTTTCATCTCTTTGGTTTTATCACGGAAAAAATGTAACTTTTACATGTGTCCATAAGATTACTGAATTGAAAATTTTCCTTATAAAGTACTCTTTTCTGTTATTGCCTTCAATAAAATAGTTTTTCTGTTTAAGAAATCAGTACCAAATTTTAATATGATCATTTTCGACATAATTATGGGAAATAACGCTAGTCAAAAGGAAAAAGAAGCAGTATATTATTAAAAAAAAAAAAACTTAATTTAGTATAATGAATCAAATAATTAAATTTTATCCAGTTAATTTGACAGAGCTTGATATACTGTGCATTTTAATTATTTTTTGAAACTGATATATGAATTTGACAAATTATTGCATAAATACTTACAAAGACAATAAATTCAATAAGAATAACTTTAGAAAAATTATTGAAAAAATCTATTTTTTGAGACGTAAAATCTTTTAATAGTTATTGTCTTTCGTGACAATTAGCAATTGGCTTTTAATATAATGCTAATAAAAATAGGTTTTACTGACGGAAAAATCTGATACAGTTTGTCAACAGTTCAGGTTATTAAGATGGAGAAAGAAGACGAACCAGCTGTTATAGATAACAGCTACAACATTTATTTTGCAAATAACAAAAATATAAAAAAGAATTCAACATTAATGCAGGAATTTTAATAGAATACTGTGGGTATCGTTTCACCAGGGTATTTTTTACCCACGTTCTTCCTGTTTGGCATACAAGTACCTTCTACCATTTGAACTAGAGATGGCCGTTATTTAATGGAACTGTTATTTAAAAACCGTTATCCACAAATAACCGCTTAGTAAATAACGCGTTCTTCAAAAATTATGTTATTAAGATAACGTTTTTCTTTTCCGTAACTGGTGAAATCGTTCCTGTAATGGTAACTTCTCAAAGTAGTTACGGTATTGTAGAACGTTTCTACATTGTTATTTTGTAACTTCCGGAACTTTAAAGCTGTTCTCGTTGTTTTGTAACGTTAAAGTCGTTATCGTTGTTTTGTAACTTCCGGAAAATTAAAGCCGTTATCGTTGTTTGGCAACGAAATTTTAAAGTTGTTATTACGTTGTTTTGATTTCTAACATTGACTTAGAGTTTTCTCGGGAGCACATTCCAAGCTTTTGCTTGGCCCGTTGCGTTGCTTAGCAACTAAGAATGTATACTTTTCGGTTCCTCACGTTGACGAAGGATAGTTAATTGAAAAGCGGATATATGAATAAATATATTTCATTTTAAAAAAGATTAAGACATTTGTAAAAATGGAAATTTTTAAAAATACATTTTTATGTTAATATATTACGGGCATTTTATTTATCTTCAGCCTTTATTTATTATTATTTTTTATGAATTTTAGCAAATTTTTTACTAAGCTGAAGCATTATTTTAGAAACTTGAAATTATGCTCGCATATCAAAGCAAGCGTGAAATGTTTTAAATTTAATATCAAATTTCGGGAGTTAATATTTATAAAGTATAAAAGATTAAAAGAAGAAGCTAACGTATAATTCGATAAAATTTGGATCAAACTAATAATATATATATATAATTAAATTTGAAATTTGAGAATTTATACATTGTAAAAATAATTTTTGAGACCAATTATCTCTCTTATTTATTGAGAAAACATCATTATAATTTATTAAAATTATATTAATAAAATTCTAATTATTTTAAATGATAATAAAATTGATTATATTAAAATAATATTTGTAATGTAATAATTTTACAGTCCTAAAAATGTATTTGATGTACTGCAATAAAAGCATTGCATCATACTTCTCGTAGAAAGCCATTTATAAAATTTGTGTTGAAATGAAAAGTATTATTGTTGTTAAGCTATTAAGAATCCTGATAATAAATATTGCAATGTATAATTATATTAAATTAATTATTGTTAATGTAGTTGTATATATTTAATATTTGAAAATAAAATCACAATAAAATTAATATCCTACGTATTACAGCTGCTAATTCTAAATTTTCATCATTTATCTTTCCGGTTAAGTTATAAATATGATGAAAAAAAAATTGTTCACAAAAGGATCTTTTTTGTAGTTTTATTCGTATCTCATTTCAATATAAATCTTTAAATATAATTAGCTCTACTCATAACATTTTTAATTTTTTATAACTGTAAAATAAATTACCAGATATTAAACTGCATATTTACGAAAAACATTCTGAAGTATCATCTTGTAATATTGAATTATCTTCAGGCTCTTTGAAGAAAAAGTTGGTTTAATTAGGATTGAAGGTATATCACCATAATATTTATTAAAAGCGTTTTATATTTTTTAAATGTAGACAACAGTGTTTTTCAAAAAAGTTTTAATAAATGAATTTTAACCGAGTATTAAAAGTGCTTAGTAAAATACAGTTTGGATCTGAAGAAAATTTTCATAAATTTTATCAAATAAATATTAATTTATTTTTAAAATTTTAAGTGTTTAACTATGATTTCTAAGTACTTTGATATATTCTTAAAAATAAACTAAGATACATTGTACACAACCGTTTCAATTGAATTAGTATTCTTACAAATCTTGTACCATAAAAAATATGCGTTAAATTATTAAAACTTTTCGGAACAATATATGGATGGAGTTTTCACTGTAAACAAAAACTAACCTCAGTTGACCGGAAGCCATCTCAAATACTTCCGGTTTTCTCTCTTCTCTTCCCATTGAAAATCAATGCAATCGCAAAAATATTTATTTAAATATTTTCAGGTATTTATTTATGTTTTCGAAACTATTTTTATTTTATCCATTAAAATCATAATTTTTAATAAGAGTGCAATCAGTGATGATCCCATAAATTTATAAAAAAAATTTAATTTTTACTTAAATAATCCTGATGGATTACCATATTTTATCGGGGAATCATTTTATTAGCAATATTAGGATCAATTGTTGATGAATGATAGATTGTAACCCACATTCTAACTCTTGCTATAATTTATCACAATTGTTAATCATTTTCTTCTTTAAATAATTTTTAATTTTATGCATTTATTCCAAAACTTCATGAAATATATTTTGCACGCGATTGAACTATGAATCATTTCAAATATTAAGCAAGGTGTTATTTATGCTTTCATTTAGAGTATTATAACTTTTATTAAAATTTTCTTCATCATGCTAGAATATATGAATTGTTATCAATAATTAGTAGAACAAAATTGTTATGATGTGTTTATTTACTTGTGTTGTTTATTAATATTTTAAACAAATCTTGGATTTTATTGCAGTTAAAATTTAAGTCTTATTTTTGAGAGTTGATTTAATATATAGCTAATTAAACTAAGGATTGTAAATCGGGCTCCATCCATTGGTAATTTGAACATTTTCACTGGTGAAAGTAAATTTGTTCTAGCTCGCATATTGCAATCAAATGTTGCGATGTTGCGCAGCAACTACTACCTTTATTTCTGCATTTCAAAAAATTTTATGGGATAATTACTTTTAAATGAATATTTCACAAAAGCAATGGAAACTACAGAAAACAAACGCAATGGAAAACAAACGCAATAATGGAATAGTAAGCAGGAAGTTTCGTGCCGGAAGTTTTCTTGATCTCCACGGTAGTAGCGCCCTCTTTTCGATGCTTTACAGAAACTTCCATCCATAGACAGTTTACATCATAAAGTCCAACAAACTTGAAGCCATTCTATAGCATTTCTTTAAATATTTATAATGTGTTCCTTATGAGAGAGCTTCTTCGTAAACAGAGAGACTGGGTTTTATGTATAAGACAGTAACTTGAGAACTCTTAGTACCTACGCTGACAAATTAGATTCAATCATCCCTTTTCTTCAGAAGTTGTTAGACCAGATCAAAAATCTTCCACTCCGAAGAATGCTGTTGTTCCAATAGGCATAGTTAACTCCTTAGGCCATTGTGAACTGTATAGTTTACAGTAAACATTTGCGCAATATACATTTTACTAGCACATTTCAAACTATCTTTCCAGTACATTTTTAACAATATTTCTCTATATAGATATTTAATTACAGTTATATTATTTCTTTATATGGATACTATTTTATGTATTTTTAATGTTATTTCTCTATATATAGTCTATGATATTATGTCATTATAAGCATGCATGTGTGTGTCTTTCAAGATGAGTGCCTGAGAGTTTTCCGAGTTTCCTCCTTTGCATAGACAATTGCAGTCTATTTATTAAAAACATTACTTTAAACATTTACATATTAAAATAACTTTTCTTCAATTAAATTTCAAACAAATAAGAATTGCATTAGTTTGAAAAACTATAATAAGTAAATAACTATGGAATTTTATAATATATATTCCTCAACAATCATAAAACAAAATGACAAGTAATAACTGTTTTTATATTATGTAAAGTATGGAAAGTAAAAACGTTAATTCTGTTTATTAATTTAATTTATTTAAGCTCTTATGATATCAAAAGATGCTTGCATGTCAAACAATACAAATTATAAATAATTTATTAGTTGATAAAATTCTTCATTTATAACAAAAACTTTTTTATATGCAAATAATTTTAAAAATTGTAAATTTATGTATTGTGCCAATAATAAGATTATTTACGGTAATTTTACTGTAGTAATCTGTTTATCAATTTTACAGAAGCAATTTTCATGCATTTTTATTTAAAACTACTGTTTAATTGTTAGTACTTTAAATTAATTTTATTAATATAACATAGCTCTCTTATTTTTACTTTCCCGTTAGGAGTAACTTCATCTAGTAAAAGTATTTAAGGTAAATACACAATTGAGGTATATGGAACAGTTAAATCAGGTATATGAAGTAAAATACTATAACTTATCAGAAAGGCAAATTCCTATATTCGAATAGTTTTTCGTTGGTGCTAAATATTCTGGTGTACATATACAATTCTTTACTTTTAAAGAAAATATTATTTTATATTTATGTTCATAAATATGTAATTTTATAGTATATGATATCTGTATATATCCAATTTTCCTTTTATTACACAGATGATTTATATGAAAATTAAATTCGATTAAAATGTTGAATATTAAAAAATAAATTAATATGAAACAGTAAAATATAATTAATTATTAAATATAAGTTAGTGTATATCGCTGGTTAAATCATCATTACTATGATTTCACTATTTGAAATTTGTGGGTTCGGTACTGATGTTACAATAAACAATGATGGATGGTGCCCTTTGGATATTGATTAATCGCATGGCTATATTTATAAGTTCATAAGATAGTAAAATTAAGAAATTTCGATCAAAATTTAACTTTTTAATTACATTGTGTCTCTAATTAGAGAAATACTTTTTCCAAGAAGATTTATTTTAAGATTTATTCGAGCATAAGTGATATACTCAATAGTAATCCTTAATGTAAAAGAAACATTAGTTATAATTTGTAAGAATTTATAATAGAAATTATATAGAGGAATAAATTAAATTCATCTTTTGAGAAACTGAATTATGTTTGGTTAAAAAAACAATTCAAATACAAAAATGTATTAAATGTTGATATTGAATACTGGAATCACTTGGTTAAATTGTGCACTCATAATAATTTTATCTATAATGGTGAAAATTTATTTATTCAAAATTGTGGTATTCCACAAGGATCTAACTTTTCTTGCATATTTGCAAATCTGTTTCTACATTATTTCGAAAAAAGTTTTATTTATGAGTATCATTTTGCTTTTAGATATATATTGATGATTTTATTATTTTCATTATTGAAATTTTGAAGATATTTTTAAATCTATTTATCCCAATGAAATTTTTCTTATTAAAACTAATTTATTTGATATTAGCGCAGAATTCTTAGATGCATTTATCAGTATTACGAATTCAATTTCTTATGTTGATATTTTTGACAAAACGAATTAATTTAATTTTAAGGTCAATAAATTAATATACTGGAACTACAATATTTACTTTAAAATACTATATTTAATGAAAAAAAAATCGCATTTACAATATCTACAATAATCATAAATTCACTAAAAATCAAATAAAACGTCTAAGGGATAATCTCAAAAACAATAACATTCCAACCAATTTTATTTTAAAACATGTAGGAAATTGGGAATTGCTTGTAAGATATAGAAATAACGCATAGCTTTTTTTCAACTACAGAAAAGCCACTCAAGCATTAAAGTTCCTACAAGAATTTCGAAAACATCTACATTCACTTTAAATCTCTTTAAATATACTTTAACCTCAAATCTCTTTAAACACAATTTAATTTTAAATTTACTACATGTTTCGAAACTACCTTAATTTTTTGAATTTAATTACTCTTGGCAACTATATTTTTATATTACAATTTTAAATTTACTTTTGGCAACTTTATCTTTATTCCAATATTCAAATAGGTTCTGATTTGCGTATATTGGTATTTTGAAACTATATATGTTGTTCCTTCTACTGTTGGTTTGTTTACTTTTCTTTGATATATATTTTTTTGCTTTAATTTTTGAAATAAATATCTTTATGCTTCTTTCTTTTAATACAAACACTCTTTGTGAGAATTGCTCCAAGATCTTTAGACAGTTGTTCTTCATGCATGTTAGAAAAGATTTGCTGTTTAATTTGCTGACCATCTCCCTCCTAATGAAAATGTGGTCCTAATGCTTTCCTTCTATTCTTTGTATTGTATAGTCTCAGTGATTTTCAAATTTTGTCTTACTATTTTTATTGTTTTTCCCAATGTGTGTGTACACACACACACACACACACACACACACACACACACACACACACACACACACACATATATATATATATATATATGTTTTTAAATAAGATAATGACATCCATTTTACTATATGCTTTGTGAAATTTACAGTAAGTTAGAGGTTTGAAAATAATTATCATTAAAATATGCGACTGAAGTATAAGAACCTCAGTCTTTCGGATATTTATAATTCAAAGCTGTAATCATATTTAAAATGTCATGGGACCGGGACCCTTGATGATTTTCTGCCCAAGTCCTTATACTTAACATTTGAACTTTATGCATTTATCACATTTTAATATTATCCTGTGACGCATAATTTACTTCTATGAACTTAAATTATTTCACAATATGATTTACGTATGTCAACTTGGGCGAGTGACAGAACCTGATGAACGTGGGCGAGAACAGAGTCGAAATCCAGAAATTCAATATCAACCATTCTTGAACAATGGAAAATGGAGTTTGCATTTCACCAGCCGTCGGGGATTCTTTGAGTTTTCATGGTGTCCTTTTTCGCAATACGGTCAACTACAAAGGAAACGTCTTCTTTTACTGCTGTTAGGTCTCATCGTGGCCTAATGGTAGAACACTGCTCTTCAAGACAAATTGCCCGGAATCGATCCGAGCAACTATTGAACAACGGGAGATGGATGCTACGTTTTTCCCTTTGCTTGTACATGCGTATAAGTCCTCCCGAAAGGCAATAATGCGGAGGAAATTAAAGCGCCTCACAACGCCTTTGATTGTTGCGCAGTTCACAACGCCATGTCAAAATGCTATGTAGTTATTTAAATGCTTTTTACACAACAGCTTTTTATTCTGCTACCCACTACTGGTGTCAAGTATAATTTATAGAGATTTCTTAAGATTTTAACAAAAATTATATCAAATATTCTAATTTGTTCTACATTAAAAATTTACGAACAAACTTTTTTTTATAATATTAAATATACATTTGACGATAAAATTTTACTCCTTAGTTGAAGGATCTTAGGATAAAATATAAAATTAGATATATTTATAAAATACTGTGCTTGTCATTTAAAATTAGCCTAAGGTTAAATTTAGACATTCCAGTTAAAAATGTTTTATCGAGACTTTCTTTTTAACAAGAAATAAATATTAATAGTTGAAAGTCTGGTTGTCAGTTGAGAAATTATTGGTGCTTTGCAAATTTTTTGAACACACTGCGTTAATTATATACGTATGACACAGAGTTTGGGCTCCTCAAATTTATTGTGTTAATTTTATTGAAGCAGTTACATTTTAAATTTATGATTAAATAATTATTTTTTATCAAGGGGCCAATAGGTTATTAAAAACGGGTCACTTAATTTTCTATTTTTCAAGTTTTTGGTAAATAAAGATGTATATTTTTATTTTATACCCTAAAATAATTAATGAAAATAACTATGGAAGAAATTATCTTTAGATTGATCTGTAGTTAATTAAAAAGGATTAATTAATCCGAATCATTACGAAATAAGCAAAAAGCGTAGAAAATTGTGTTATTTCAATCAATCAGCTAATAACAAAAAATGAAATCTCAAATTTCAGAAAATTTAAATATTTACTTATATTTAAAAATATTAATAATATTCTTCTCAAAAATAACTCTCTTGTTCTTCAAAAATTAAAAATTTGCTATTACCATTGATGTATTTGCCATTTTTCTCCATTTTTCTTAAATAAAATTTTTTCTGTGGGAACTGTTTTTAGGGAGAAAAAGAAAATAAGTGTCTAAAAAGTACATTTATAACTTTTGATACATTGACATGAAAGTAAATCCAAGACAATCTTAAAAACACATTAGTTTTGTTAAACCACGTGTTAAAATATATTAGTAAAACAAAAACTCATCATTTGTGAACTAATTTTTTCCATATGGAAAATTGATGAATAGAAATAGGAAAGAGAATTTATTTTATAATTATTTACCTTCTTTTTTTTTAATAAATACTTATTATAAAATAATATATTATTAATGTACTATGATTAATGCAATATGAATGACTTTTAACTTAATTTCGATTTTCTAAAGTTAAAATAAAAAATGAAAAAAAGAATAATGGATTTTTAAAAGTTCCTTTTAATTTTATCTTAATTATTTTTTAAAAATAACTTATATATTTTTTAATTTAATGAATTAGAAATGAATTCATTTAATATTTTGATTTTTGTGTTTTTTCCTTGTAAAAATAATTATAAATTCACGTGGTTCTAAGTCAAACAAGTTTGCGCATTCTGATATTAGAGATAAGGTATTGAACCATTTGGCGACAGTCTAGAATGTTGCTTATCGAATATATCTCGAGACATATAGTTCTCCTAAGAAAAGGAACGATACTGATCAAGAATGACTCTTTACCTTTGAGCTTCAAACCCGTTCTGCCAGGCTGGAAACACAGGCGTCATATCAAACAATGGCTCATTGCACGCAGCACGCTTGTTTGATATAACATGTTTTTTTTATTTTGTGCTATGCTCATGCTCATTATAAGCATATGCCTCTACTGCTGAGCTCATGCTAAGCAAATTAAGGATATACAATTTTCGGAAAACCTTAGAGAAGTTGAAAAGACATCTTATCTCCAGAATATTTCAAGTGAAATGGAGAACTGGAGTTTGTGATAAATATTTGGAAGTTTGTCTTGAAAGATAGATTTGAAAATGTCCAGCGATAATAAATTTGCTATATAATTATTGATAATAAGCACTCTTACTTGACTTAAAGAAACATTCACATATTCGTTTGAATATATAGTGTAAGTGATATGAATATCAAGAAATAGTTTTTTTATATGGAAAAAATTCTCTGTATTTGAAAGTGGGGAAAAAATGCACTAGTTTAGAAAATTTCCTGTTTGTACTGAAATTCAGTGGTTTCAAGTCTGTAATTTGTAGTGTTCACAAGATTCGTGAGTGATTTAAAGATGCTTCAGGACATCAATTTACATTTTCAAATAATGATGCTGTTACATGTTTGTATTTCATAAAGTTATTAGCCCATGATGATATTATTTTTCATTATTATTCATCACAGAAATGTTCCCAGTTATCTCCAGATGTTAGATAATTTCTAATGTGCAAGCTTCAATATATGAGAGAGTTGAATTGCATGACATTTTATTCAGGTGAATATTGAGAACAGTATGCCGGCCAACTTGTATAGTGGTCAGCGTGCCTGACTACGGATAGGGGGGTCCTGGGTTCGAATCCTGGTTCAGGCATGGATGTACTTTCTCTCTCTATCTTGTCTTTGTCCATTCCTTGTGAGTGAATGGTTGCTTACCCTATAAACGGGTCCCTATGGCATGTGTGCGTACTGAAGAAGTCGGACTCTACACCAAATACGGTTCAGTTGGAAAAATGAAGCAGCACACCCTAATTTGTCAGCCTAGCTGGCACACGAGAACCACAGCAACATTGAAAACAGTATTGTATTATTGAAACATTAACTGCGATTTTGAAACTAAATTACGGGAATTTATCTCTTTATAAAACAAAATACCAAATGCTTTTATTATTCCATCATAAAAATAATAAAAAAAATCTCAAAATTTTAAAATTCAGATGGTTTACGGATACTGTGACTTGGTGGATTTGGGCATCCTTCTCCTTATCCAAAGGTACTGAGTTCGAATCCGCACTTAACCAAAGATCCAAAGAAATGTTAAACAGATCTTTTTCTGTTAGGTTCTTGCTTTTAAATTATGAAGACTCCTACGTAACAGCTTTTACCTGAGGGTAGAATAGAACTCTGGACTGGGTGTAGGAAGGTGTGTGCGAGAAAATTGCTGGAAAACGTAATGTCATTTCTTATTGCAATTCCGTATATAGTTCATTATTAAAAGAAGATTCTTCCAAGTGATTTATATTTAAATAATAGATTAATTTTGTATTTCTCAAAGGGGATTCAACAGGATTTGCATTAAGAATCGAGATAATTGCTTTTAAATTAGTTTATCAATTAAAATATCTAAGTCAAAATTGTTAGATGTATTATATTTAAAAATAACATTTATTCTCTTTTTTGTATTGTACACTTCGAAATATTTTTAATGAAAATATTTATCAGTCACAGTTTTGTTATAGGATTTTTAAACATGAAGTAAATAAATTTTGATCTTTGACTATAACATTTCTGCAAAATATTAGGAAAAATAATTGCGTGTAAAATCTTTCTATCTATCCATATATATATATATATATATATATATATATATATATATATATATATATATATATATATATATATATATATATATATATATATATATATATATATATATATCTATATATATATAACTTTCCCTCTAAATAAAAATATCTAATTAAATATATTACAGAAACTCATGATTCAAAATAAGGAGAATAATTTAGATTAGTAAGATTTTTAGGTTTCTTATATTGCTTACTTATTTTAATCAAAACTGTTTAATAGTAAACTGACAAAAGTCTTCTTTGAATATTGTTTCTTTACCTTTAAATGTTGATTGATTCTATTTTGTTTAGTCAGAAATATAAGTCCAAAACATATTTTTCAATTAGAAATTTTAAAAAATTCCATCACAATTTCTTGGCAGAGTTGACCTCTGAATAATTAGTGCTCTTTTGTTACATATAACAGTTTATATTTTCGACTCCCACATTTCGCGAGAATGTTCGTAAAAATTCAGAATCCATTTTAAAATAGTGAAAAAAAACTTTTTTAGGTGTTTACGACTTACCAGGATTAACTATCTACATTAAGCTTTTCGTAATAAGCTATCGTACTAAGTAAATTCTTATAAGTCGCCTATATCGTAGTAAGGCAAGCCATCTTTATAGCTTATATTACTAAGCTTATATTATTAAGCTATTACATTACTATCGGTACAACATTTTTTTGTACTCGAGGCCGAATTACCCTCGGGTTCTAAGTGCTATTCATCTGTGTGTTTTTTGCGTAGAAAAAAGCATGCTTGTCTTACAATAATGGCAAAAGATAGTGATATAAATTTAATAATAATTTTTTTCCTACTCATACATTAATGGCACTTATAATAATTAATCATAAGATTATGAAATTTTTTATTTTTGATTTCCCTGTCATTTTAAGATCTTTGGCTTACCTCGGGGGGTGGCTAAGCCAAAGATCTTTGGCTTTCTCGACATAGAAAAAAGTTTATACTTCGAAAACATAAAGTAAATAGCCATCTGTATTCTGCATACTCATGGTCATATTTAGTTCTTCCCATGGACACGACACCAACCAACAAAACCATTCGAATATATTTCCCGTTGATTGCGATGATTTTCGAATGAAGGAAGGCATCCTTACAAAACAGATTTTTCTAGATAAAATTGTGGTCGTTCTTGGGGTAGACACAATTTCAATGAATCGATTGCATCAAAAGGATTTGGATATCTTAAAGATCATGAGAATTATCCTCCCGGGGCTGTCATGTCAATGAATAATGATTTTAAAGGTTAGCAGAATATAATAATTTCAATGAAATCTCTCGATGACCAGCTTTACTTACGTAAAGCTGATTTTCAAGAGTTCATTGAAATTATTATATTGTGCTAACCTTCAAAACTTTTATTTTTTATCGTGAATTAGTATCATTATTAATTTTAATTTTGAATATTTTGCACTTGTAAAAAATTCAAAAACAGACATTTTATTTGCGAAAATGAGCAATTTTTAATATTTCAAGGTAAAGAATTTTACAAAACATGAAAGTCGCAGTTAAAATTTCTTATAAATTATGTATATACGCAGTTAAAATTTTTTATAATTAATGTATACATCAGAAGCACATTTTTTAATTTAGTTTCAATTAGACCAATAATTTAGACATGTAACTCTTTTAAATGATAGGTATCAGCTCTCAAACATAAATTTTTCTACAAATCTTATGTATCGATAAACGAATGTTTGCTTTGAAGTAACGCTTAGAAATATTCAAATAAATTTACGAATGATTTGTTTCTTGTGTACATAAATTTTTCTCCAAATGCATATTAATTAATTACACATTTTGAAGATTATAATTCGAAATGTGTATGTAATTAATCTATCTCCAATGATTGAAAACAAGTAAATTTTAATACGCATGAGAAACTATTTGTAAGTCAAGTTATTTAAATGAATCGACAGTACATTTGTGTTGTGGGATAAATATAACTTTTTTGACCATAATTGAGCCAATATATCACGTAGGTTAAAAAAAAAATGCCCGAATCAAATGCTTCTATCATTCAATTCAACATAAGAATTACATTTTTTACATAGTTACGAGTAAATTTATATTATATTTCGTTATTCTATTATTTTTTTAATTTGCTACATTACAAACATTAAATTTAGATGCATTCAGATTTTTATTAGTTAAATAAAAAATAATATACATGTTTATGTAACGCGTGCAATATGTTACACGAACAGAACACATAAAATTGTGTAATATATGAATAGGTTCAAAATTGCCAAATGTAGAATTTTAATAACTTATGTTGCAATTCCTTAATTTTTTTTAATATTAATTATTGGTTCAGAAGAAATCTATAACTCAAAATTCAACTGCAATAAGCGGATATTTATGATGAATAAATATACGATACCGATTTCTTTTGAAGAAAAAATTACCAGTTTTTGAAGAAAAATCACCTTGCCACTGGTAATCGTGATTTCCTTACCAATAGTAATTAAGAATTGTAGTTCAAATTGCTATTGGTAATCAATTACCTTATTGGTTTTTGAAGAAAAAATTACCTTACTATTTGAGATCATAAATATCACAATACGAAAAAAAAAAAAGAAAGAAAGAAAAAAAAACTATTTCTCCTTACAGAACATTACAATTTATTTTATTTCAATAAAATTTTAAAAAAGCTTTTGAACTTGAGAAAGCTATTTTAAAATCGATATACAAGTGATATATTTATTTTGTGGAAATCTTATGGAATTACCAAATCGCTGATTCTTCCGTTTTTCAGATTTTGTAGTCTGTTACGAGGGGGGAGAGAGGGTGTTAAGACCTTTTAAATTTGGACAGAAGTCCTCCCCTAAGAAGGAATAGGGTGGTGCGAGTGGGCTACCAATCATTTACGCAGTGCTTATCAGTTGACGGACTTGTGGGGTGAAAAGTAGGGAGGACATTCGTTTCGAACCTTATTTTGTACTCCTTTCCATTTCAATGAGTGATAACCCAAAATCCGAGATGAGCCCGAATGCTGTGGCTTTCACTGTAGAAAACATCATTAAGGGATCCCCTACATTTTATTCAAATACCAGTCAGCTTATGGCGCAATTTTGGACAAGTAGGACTAATTTTTATTTTCAAATTACTTAATATTATAACTGAAAATGTAGATAGTTGAAGCAATTTTCAATTACAAAAAATTTATATGATTTCTATACATTATATATATATATATATATACATACATATATGTATATATATATATATATATATACATACATATATGTATATATAATGTATAGAAAAGTATGAAAGTTTCTTATTACTAATATATGCTCCTAAAAATTGTATAGTAAATTTCTTAGTTTTTCATCAATTTTTTAACTAGTAACATTAAGCAAGATAATTTTTTGGCGTAAAATGTTTGATTTATAAATAAGATAACTCTTTGTTTCTTGTTTGGCTGTGATTAATAATCAAATTATAGATGATTAAATATTTGTATTGATTTTATACTTTTCAGTGTAAAGAAATAACTTCACTTGTGAGTGGAATTGTTTAAAACTCTATTTTGATTTTCAATATAAAACATGAATTTTAATCTGTATAACGCATAGAAATGTAAAAAATTATTCTTTAAGAATATAGATCTTTCTGTAGTACAAGTGAGTCTTACGATAGGGAACTAAGGCAAGAAAGCGAAATAAATTCTAAACTAGGGGGACATTTTCATAGAAAAAACTACGTTTATAGTCAAAAATTAATTTAAAATTAAGCCTAATTAGAAATAACATATTTCACGAGATAAATAAATAATAGAATTCAACTGCATCTTTCTGTTGGTAGTTCTCGATAAAAAGATTATAAATTTTGACAATCTATAATAAATATTTGCGTTAAAATATGTGTTGAGTTTCAAAAACATTTGAAATTATAAGTAAAATTCTGGTTACGTTGAAGTTTTCCATCAACTCTTTTGCCGGCATAGATAAGTTTATAAAAAATTAAGAAGCAAAAGTAGTTAAATATAGAGAAACAAATTTTTAATCATTATAATCTTAAAACGTTGAATCTTTCATCACACGAAAAGAATTTTACAGGAAAATGGAAAAGGCATAGTAAGTCTTTAAAATCGACTTTTTATTTAAGCATATTTTGGTGTAATAACTAAAATAAATGTTTACCTATAACTTTTGCCCTATGAAATAAGTGAAATTATTAGGTCTCTAGTGGATAATAGAATTAAAACTTTAAAAAAAGATTCATGAAATGCAGGAAGGGCACATTCAGTAAAAGTTTATACATATTATATTACTTCTGAATGTCCTTCCTACTTTTCATGAAAACTATATTACATTTAGATTCATTATGAGTAGAGTTTATAATTTAGTGAAAAAAAAAATTACCCTAATTTATGTTCAAAAAATTTTCAATATATTTTAACAAAGATTAAAAACCATAACATCAATGAATACTGATAATAAATGTAATGAACATTGTAAAAATGATTTAAGTTCCTTTCGTAAGTAGTTTTGATTTCACGAACTTACAATCGGATCATGTCGTTAAGGAGCACTCTGATCAATATATTTTTTCGAGTTTATATTTCAGACAGCAAAGAAAAAATGGATTTGAAAAGAGAGCGATATTTTTTATTTACTTAGCCTTATCTGTTTTTCACCAGAAAATATAGTCAAAAGTATTGATTGATTAAAAACCGATCGAATGACGCATTGAACAATTGAAGTTTCCCTTTATTTACATGCTATTAAATGTGGAAGTTGATTTCACCCCCGTTCTAATACATTTTACATCGGTCGTGTATTTTAAAAATGCTAACACATATGCTAGAATGAGTGAAAACAGTACTTCAATACTAATGAACAATTTTTGTGTTTTTTGAAAAGAGTAAAATGTGTTAGAGAAAGTGAATTGCTTAGTTATAGAAAAGGAGCTTTACTCTCCATTTTTTGTTATATTACTAATTTATCAATAAAAATCGGCTATCAATTAAATTACGTGTCAAGAGTCTTAAAGACTGCACAACTGTCGTTACATTTTTAAAAATTACATTATGGGAAACGTAGAAAGTACTTTACACATAAATGACAATTGGAAAAAGGAGTTAAGAATGTCACGTTCTTGTTCTTAGAGTGAGATGTGTTACCCGTTTCGCATCATAAACTTCTTTACATAAAATTAAAAGCATCGTTTTAAATTAATTGCACATGCTGTAATCACAGTTTTAGAAGTGAAATTTTATTTAAATTACCCATTATCAATAGCCTGAGAAGTTGCGCTTCATTCCGTGTGGCCTTTCTCATTTCAACTTGATAAATGAAATTTAGCGGACAAACAGAATTAAGATTATATATATATACAGCAATTTTATGCTGAAGTAAATAAAGTAAGTAATCTAATTCTTAATGAAACAGTGAATTATATATATATATACATATAAATTTTAAAGGCATTTGTATTGTTTCGAATTAAAACATTTGTTTTTGTTGCATAAACAATAATATATTATTGACATTTACTAATTCAGGACAGCAATTCAAATGCACAAATTTTTTTCTTCTATTGAATTCGGTAATATAAAGGTGCAAACTTTGTTTGGATTTAAAGAAAGGTTTGATGAGATTATAGCAACTATTATATATAACAGTAACTAAAATGAACCTTTAAGCTAGATCCAAAGGTTGTTGAAAGAATGGGATTTTTTGGAAAAGATTCATGAGAAAGAGAGCAACAAATAAACCTTTATCAAGCATTTACTTAAGCAGCATAGTAAATACTGATTAAGCTTATTTATAGAATGTGAGATGGGGGTAATTGACAGGGAACACATTACGATAGGATTACAAAAGAGAAGTTCATGCCACGACTGGTATCGTGGATAGGGCAATTGTTTACACGCAACAGGAAAACGTAATCAGAAAAAATTTGAATTTATCTGAAATTGTTGCTTTTGTAAATTTAAATTGTTTTATTTGTTATTTCTTTATGATTTTGTTTGTAAATTTCAATATTATTGAAGAAGCCCTGCAATAAATATAATTGTCAATGCTTATATTATTAACCGAACAATATATAAATCTTTAGTTATAAATTTTTGACGAAATTCAATCATTAAGAAAGTGATATATTTTACTAAATAGCAACAAAACTGTTCCTGTTTTATTTATCAGTTCCTTATGCAATTTAATTATTTTTATTTTCAATGTAATTTTGGCCCCTTCAACGCTTCTGTCGCTTTGGAGCAATTGTATCTTCAACTCAGGATTTCTTTTACATTGTTTAAATTACCCAAGACCATTATCAGAATATTTGGAAAATTTAAGTTATTTAGGCTTACATTAAAAAATGAAGTCAAAAATTTGCTCTACTGGTAATTTACGTCCTTTATTTTCAGAAAATGATCAATTTTATATTTTTAATAAAAAGATTTTACAAAAGTAAAAATTTCAATGAAAATGAAGAAACATTTTGCGATTTTAAGAAATAAAAAGAATGATTTAATCATAAAAAATAAAGGAATAAATTAGGAAATACGTTTGTATATTCTTCACTAAAAATAATGTTAAATAATGGTATCATATGAACGTGTGTTAAACTTCACAAATATCCATAAAAGTAAGTAAAAAATAGCAAAAAGTTTTATTTTTAAACTTTTTACAAATGTTGTAAGTAAAAAAAATCTATAATACTTTTTTAAAACGTTTTAAAATTCATATTAAGTGAATTAAGAATTTAGAAAAAGCTTAATTCCTAATTCACTTTCCTATACAGAAAAGAGTTAAAGACAGTTTTTTATAAACATAAAACTTGAAAAATATTCCTATTTTAAGAGTTGAGATGAATATTAATCTTTCTCAGATTATTCAATCGTATTGAAGTTTTAATATATTTTATTAAAATATTATATAATGTATCACAATATTTAATTTTTTAATGGCAATAACTGAAACAATTCAAAATTGTACTAAAGGATTTGGTATCGTTAGTTTTGTCCCGAGGGGTAATATTCTACCAGTGTCTAGAATTTAAAGTTATTTCTGGACCATTACAAAATTCAGCGTCCATGATGATGATCGTATCTATTAGCTTTTGAAATGAAGATCCCAGCGCTAAGCATTCAGCTGTAAATTTGATTTGATTATCAAATGTATTTTATATATTTATATATTGTAATAATTTATTTGCAGATCAAAAGACACCAACCGGAGTTGAAATGAAATTAAACGACTGCGATCTTTGGACTAAATTTCATTCCATTGGAAATGAAATGATAATCACTAAAGTAGGAAGGTAAAGCATGTGTTTATTAAAAATTGAGTTAAATAAAGAAATTTAGTCAATTTATATTAGTTTATTTAGAGATAAGTATAGTTAGACTTTCGAGAAAGTGGTACTAAGGTTTAAAAATTTAATTGTTAAATAGTATAAAGATAATTGTAGCAAATTCAATAATGGAAAATACACATTACTTATATATATATATACCCAATTTTAGGTAAATACATACATACTTCTAAGCATAATTCAGATATATTTTGACAGTTTTCTGAAAACACTCACACAAAAAGCTCATTTTTACAATATTTTTTATTTGCTTGCTTGAAGTCAAATTTTAAATGAGCCACGATAAAAAAATTTTTGCATAAACAAAAAATGAGAAATTGCTTAAGTTATATTTAAATTAAATTCTTCCGCGTAAATTTTCCAATAAATTACTTGAATCAGCCTGATTTTCTTTTATTTGAATTTATGAAATGAATTCTTTCGTACCATTTTAACATTTTACTTATATACTAAATTTTTTTATTTTTAAAATTTTCTTAAGAAGCATATATTCCCCAACATCACAATAACTTGAAATGAAATAATTACTCGATTCTTTATCAAACTTTGCAAATGAAGAGGTAGCAGTGACTCAGCAAATTTATACTCATTTTAAAAATTATTTTTAAGCAAACTGATTAAATCCAAATAAATTCTGTCATGACATAGTCTTTTAACAAAAGTTATGAAATACCTTTTTTAAGAAAATTTAATTTTTATTTGGAAAATCAATTTCTGAATATTATTTGCACTCGAAATTTTTCCAAGATTATTAAAATAAAAATCTTATCATTATATTAAAAATTATTAAGCGTGTTTCTCTAACTTAGCAGAAAAATGTGATTGGCATTTGCTAGTTTTAATCATTTTTGAAGCGAATTATTTAATAGTCTTAAAATATTATAGCTAAGTGACAATTTACTCCTTAGTTAAGGAAACTAGTAATGCTATATTATAATAAATTTTTATATTTTATGACATCTCAAATGATATTCTTGGTTTTTCCTTGAATAGGAGAACGTTTCCACTACTTAGCGTTGACGTAAGAGGTTTAGAACCAAGGAGTATGTATAAAATATGGATAGAAATTCTTCCTGTAGATAACCACAAATACAAATATGACTGTGGAAAGTAAATATACTTCCTGTAATATATACTATATATGTTCTCAACACTCAAAATAACTGTAAGAAAATTTACAAATTTAATTTCACTATTTCTAAATAGAGAGTTTATAATGTAAATAAGGAATCATCGGTCTGATTACTAAAATTAATTCGGTAAAAATCTAATGAGGGAATAAAAACTTAAAACTAATTTTTTGTATATAAAATTAAATGCTATTCAGGCTTGATTATAGGCCGATGAGTCCCTGTATTAAATCTTGGGGGACTTTAAAAGCGCCAGACCATTGTTACTTTTTGTAAAATAATCTTTGATAACTACAAAATAAAGAAATTTCAAATATGATATTTTTTTAAATAGTTTAAAAATAAACAGAATTATTGCGTATGGAATACTTATAATTGTTAAAATTGTTAATTTGGTGCCAGATTGAAATTTTTAAATGCGGTTTAGTATTTTGAAGTTAAAATGTATTTACGTGGAATATTATATTTCCTTGTTGAAATAAATTAAGAAATTTAAAAACAAAATTTAAGTTCATAAAATGTTGCATGTATATCATTCCTTATTACGGGTTAAACTATTTGAGAGCGGAAGTCCTATTTACTAAGTCCCATAAATAGGATAAGCGCCAAAGAGTTACAATTTTATTTTGTAACTCTGTTTTATTGTAACAGAGCCCCAACTATTAAATATTTTTTTTATTGACATTGTTTATATTAGTAAGGAAACGATAGCTGTTATACACTGGCTTAAGCGTATATAAAATTTCATATTTTAACAGAACCTGATAGGCAATAAAACTAATTGTATATATTTTTACATTTTAATAACATTTAATGATATAACGGACAAATTACAATTTAATAACAGACAAAATCAAAAACTATTTCAGTATAAAACAAAAAAATTCATATTGTCATTATTTAAAAATAAATTTAACTAATGATACACCATATAAATATATACGCAATAGTGCAATGTATACGCAATAACAATTTAAAGCTAAAGAAATGGTAATAATGTACCTTACTGGACACCAGAGGTACATTGACAAACCACCAGCATTAGTTCCCAAACTTTCTGTTTTTAAACGCTTGCGAGATATGATCCTGTTAACGAACGGATATGCGCATGCCCTTGGTAGTGATTAAGCTGGCTTGAAAGCGGATTTATAAAATTCGATATGAATTCAGCAATACCAGATCAGCAACTTATCAAAATTATAATTGCGTTAGCAATACAAAAATTAGAGTTGTTCATTCAAGATAGCGATACACCAATAAAGCAAAACAGAAAATTGAACCTAGAGAAAATAACGAAATTATTTTTAGATACACAATTGAAAAATATTTCTTAAACACAATTAAATCGTATTTTTTATGCAAAAAAAGAGTCTCAAGTAAAAAATAACTGAAAAACTTACAAAATAACTAAAAATTGCTTTTATTAAAAGGAAATCAAGACACCAGGCTCATACATTCAGAATAGAAATACTCGGGTGAGGCAAAATAGCGCAAATATTTTAAATGAAAGATAAATATAATGATAAGAAAAATTATATAAAAATCAATACTTAACCAAAAACTTAAAAATACTGGATTTATAAATCTAGCTTGTAGCGAAGTAATAATATGCTACAGAATTTTGGGGAAAATGCATTCTAATGACTTAAAATGTATGAGAATCTTAATCAGGTCAGACCTAGTATAAATAAAAATATTATATATTTTAACTTCAATAAATTAATATTATTTTACTTTAACTTTATTTAATTGTCTCGACTTCTGCTTTTGATTTTTGAAAATAAAAATTTAAGCTTCAATTTGTTGTTGATATTATAAAATCTTGAAAACGCCTAACAGAGTGAATAATTTATTGGTTAAGTGTTTTAGCCAATTTCTTTTCAAGAAAACTTTATTATATATTAATATTTCAATATTAAGACGTGTCAAAATACATACTTTTACATGCAAGTAAATATGTTAAAAAAATAATATTTAATATCAAGGCTACAACAGATCTAAGAAAAGATAGATTCAAATTCGGAGGAAAAATTCTAAAGATACATTTCTTTATTATAATCTAAATTGTTAATCTAAATTTTTTATTTAATACAAAATATATGTTATGTGTTAAGTGTATTAAGTTATGTTCCAACGAAGAAATTTCTGATGATTCAACTGATTATTTTATGTATTTTTGTTATGAATATTCCAATTTAGATGTGAGTGGGTAAAAAATGGAAAGGTCGAGAATTCCAGTTTAAATACAATTTATGTTCATCCGGACAGTCCATCAATTGGACATTATTGGATGTCTCAGGCAATAGTTTTCAACAAATTAAAGTTGACTAATTCAAAAGATCAAGATTTTAAAGATCAGGTATTTTTTATAAATTTATGTAATAACTTTAAAATTCAAAATATTTTAAATACTTATTGTAGTGCCCATTTTCCCTCATTTGTATCTCGTATATTAATGATTGTTTTAAAAATATATTTTTCAAATTGTGCGAAAGTTTTTTTTAAACTTAATTGCTGTAAATACGTGTTATAATTTATAAAGTTACTCTTCAATTATAATTTCAGAATATTTCTTTGAAGTACGGATATTTGTCTGAAGTTTTATAACAGAGGAAATATTTGCTGACAATTTAATTAAAATAGCTGTTTCTCGAACGATAAATTTGCTTCAAAAGAATACATCTACAAAATGCCAAAAAAAAAAACTCTTACTTAAATAACAATTTATATTTAGAAATATAAATATTATGCGTAAGACAACTCCCATTTTCAAGTATAGTATTTTGAGTTCTGTAACTCATGTATTAATAATGGTATAAAATTAAACACTGTTCTTATCATTCAGATTAAACAGCATTGATAGGAAGAAAATTTTAATTTGCACGTATTATTCACCCGTTCAATTGTATAATTTGCATATTTTATCTTTTATTGTAATACTTTTGAATCTTGAGTTCCGCATGTTCTTATCTGTGTGATGAATTTTCACAAAGTTCTATTTCCTAAAGTAAATAGAGATAAATCACATTTTATATAATATTAGTTGAGCACAATTTAACCATTAAAAAAGTACTATATCTGGTATTTTTTTTTACATGTTTTCGCAAAAATTACATATTATAATAACGTGCAAAGTAAATATTTTCAAAATCATTGCCAATTGGCATATAAAAAAGACATACCTGCAAACTATATCATCTATCATTGAGTGTGCTTATTCAATCACTGAATGTGCTTATTCAATCATTGAGTGTGCTTATTCAATACGCCCATTCAATCTTTCGATACAGCGTAGTGGACTGCGGAACGGCATTTTAATGCCTGCAGCATATTTGCTCATCGGGAGGACTTTTTTAAGGTAATGGCTCATATTTCAGAGTCCCAAGGATGGAAAACCGGGTAACTCCCATGCACCTACCTTAACGGCTGTGCAAGCAGAGCGCAGAAACGAAAGGTTCAGCTCCCGTATTTCAATAGTGGCTGAGGTCAAACTTATGACCTATCTGTTGAAAGAGCAGTGATCTACCTTTAAGTCTCTGTAATACCACCATCAAATCTATTGCATTAAATATACCGGTTTTGTGGTATATTTAATGCAATATAGTATTAAATATACCGGGTTTTTTAGCCATTTTCAAAACAATAAAAAATTGCTGTAACTGGTATTTGAATATAACTGTTTAAATAATGTGAATTCTTTTTTTTTTTCTTAATTTCATGAAATTTGAAAAAAAATTAATTTCATGCTAATTTTTTTTTATCTAATTAAATCCTTGCCGTAGCATTTGAAAATACTACTATAATTTACATATTTGCTAGTTTAGAACTAAAGGTCATGCCTCCAGACATGCATGAATCATAGTCAGCCCTTTATGTTTCAGGCCAACAGGTCATATATTCGACTCCAAAGTCGGTTACAAATGCTTGTAGTGGATGGAATGTCATATATTTTTGAACAATGCAGGCTGATCGAATCAGATTTCGTGTATAAAATGGGACCATTGAATGTCAAACATATCAATAATCAAACTGTACATGAAATCAATTTTGCTCTTCAATTATTATTATTATTTATTTATTTATTTATTTTGAACTTAGTAAAATAACGCGCTAAAACATTCTATTTTAAGAATTTTCTGAATTTTTTTAGCATCTTAAAATTTTTCATGATTAATGTTAATTAACTTAATTACAGTATATCTTATTCTCAAAGATAAATATGCAATGTTTTGAAAAATTAGATAATGGCTTAGAAAATTTGACGAAAATATGGTTTTAGAGTTTATATTTTCAACAGTTTTCATTGCTATACCTATCATAATATGCTAATATATATACTTTTGGTTAATGATAATAAATTACTCTAATATTTCCAGTATTTTTTTTATTGAGAAACACGGTTTTATCACTAATTTCTTTTAATTTAATTAATTAATGTAAAACTAAATTGTATTTCTTTTTTAATTAGATACAATTGCAGTCCATGAGAAAATATCAGCCACGGATTCATGTACAAAAAGTGTTTCGTGGGGATAGCAATGAGTTAGAAAACGACGGAGATCCTTTTACTTTTATATTCCCTGAGACTCAATTTATTACTCTCACTTCGTATCAAAGTTTTAAGGTATATTTTAAATAACTTAATGAAGGTGTTTTGTTTAATTGAGAGTCATAGAACTAATTAAAAAATTTTTTTAACTTTTATTTAATAATTGAATATATAATGGAAGAAAATCCAGTCAGTCAGATGATAACAGAATTTTCTTAATTACTACAAACCTATATTGAAAAATAAAAGGAAAGTAAGATAACTTTTTGCTGCATTTAGTGAGATGTAAATGTTTTTTTCCTGCCATCCTAATAACACACATATAGCGAAACATGTTTTTCCATTTTAAAACGTTTCTACATTTAGAACATTATCTTATTTCAAAAGTAAGAAACAAGATACCATCTTATTTTCGACATTTTCGAAGACTTTTAGAACATTATCTTATTTCAAAATTAAGAAACAAGATACCATCTTATTTTCGACATTTTCGAAGACTTTTTGAAAAACAAATCTTTGAGGAAATTTTGGAAAACAAACTTTAAATGTTATTTTACTGATAAATCTATCGATAACTTTATGCATAAACTGCAAAATTACTTTCGAATTTGCTATTCATATTAATTTGGCACGTAATCCGTATTGAAATTTCTTTCCACATTAATAGTATACATAATAAATTCATAAAGTAATCATGAGTTTATCAGGTATACATTCATCATATATCATATAACCAGTTCTGATAATCATTAAGATATGAATATACTTGAGTAATTATTAATTAAAGAAAGAATTTCTGTCCACTTGTTCTCATGTTCAAAAAGCTAATACTATTTAAGCTAAGAATTTAAAACAATAATCCTATATGGTCTAAAAATCATTCCCGAATTACAAAGACTTGTATACTAGAAAATGTATTCTGTATATATTTACTCCATTTAACATTAGATAATTAAAATCAATTAAAAATGAGTCCTCTTAAACGGCTAGAAAAGGCTGTTATATAGTTTCGTTAAATATGGCTAAATTCCTCGAAATAAATCAGGAATTAAATTTAAGACTATCTTTATTTAATAACAATATTAATGTTCTAAGAAGCATTAGATAAATAGTTGTTTATCAGTATATACTTTCTCAAGACTACAGACTAATTCCCATTCAAAATATGATAATAATTAAAATAAATCTTATTGCAAAATAAAACGTATTTTTATTATTGTTTTTCAATACAATGTATTTTTAGTTGCCTTATTTGTAGCAATGTTAAAGATGCACTGACAAAATAGATATAGATTTCCCAAGTGCAATTTAGATTTTAATGGAAAATAAATTTTCCATTATTGCCAATGGTGGGTCTGTACATTTTTATAAATTACCAGATTTAAATTGGTCTCTTAATGCTTAATGGATATATTAAATTCTAACAATTGTTTGTATGACACTCATAGTGGGAAAAATCTACTGTCTCCCTCAAAAATAACTAGTTGACTACTGTCTACCATAAGAACAGATCCCGCTGCCAAAGACTGTTCCTTTCAAATGGGGGTTAAAAGTATTGTGAATCAGCTGTGTATTTAAGATAATATCCCACATTATTTTCAAGGCGTCAAGTAAGCAAAGTTGGAGACTTTCATCTGCCCTCTCTTGCGAGAAAATGGAATGTATGAGTCAGGCACAGACAATGCTGTTCCCCTGGTAGACAGGCTGTACATCATCCTTAATCAGCATTGTCCAGTAATGATCGAGAAATGGAATGCCCTAGAATAATTTTTTTCCATTTTAAACTATGTTATCAAAAAAAAATTTTTTTTTTTTGATGCTGCAGCGAATATTTTACTAGTATACTGTGATTCTTTATTTTTGCACTTCAAAGCATATTTAAATTTTTTCGTAGTAAAAAATTTTTTGTTTGAGTCATATTTATGCCGTTAAAGTATGTTTATTGTGAGAATGGTATTGAAGTATTAAGTATAAAGAATAAATTGAGTATAAAGAATAAACAAAATATCTAAAAAGAACTGTTTCCGGAATGAAAAAATAAATAATAATACATTATTAAGAACATTTCCAGATTTCGCTGAAATAACATTCTTAAGTAATGCATTTGTGTATCTTAAAAACAAAGCTGTTGCCTGAATAATTTAAGTGTTTAATATATTAAATTAAATATTTTTACTAATGTGTTTAATTTTTAGATCACTCAGTTGAAAACCGCCAACAATCCCTGTGCAAAAGGTAATCGAGACCTCAAACAAAAAAGGTGAGTAAAATTAAAAAGTTTCATTCAAAGATTTTATATATAGAAGGAATATGTAATTATTACATTGTATGTAGGTTTTATATTGTAATGGTTTCCGAAAATAATATTTAGAAATTACAAAAAAGAATAGCGTAAAAAATTGTATAAAATTTCTAGGAAAAAGCAAAGTTATTCATTATTTTTAGATTTTTCCCTTAATGATTAAAAAACTAATTAAGTTGTTTTATTATAAAGTAACTTATCAATTGAAAATAATTATTAAATTGAAATATTTTTAACGAATTATGGGATTATAAGTTCTTTTTGTTAAAAAAAATACGAATTATTGAAAAAAAAACCCACATCATTAATATGGAAATAATAAAGATATATATATATATATATATATATATATGAAGCTTTGAAAGAGTATTGAATAGGGATTTTGTAAAATATATCAAAAATGTCCACTAAATTTTTTCTTTTTTAATTAAGGATTATCAATCTCTTTTCTCTTATACAATTAAATAATTTTTTTTAACTTTCACTTTTCTGTAATCAATAATTGCATTCCATTAATATGTAGCAATATCTTTCTCAAGCTAATTAGTTCAAAATTATAACTTTTTAATGAATATGTGTGTATTCTGCAGAAAATAAAAATTATGAGTTACTAAAAATAAAATACATTTAAAAGTAGACAGTTGTTTTCTTATTACTTTCTTAAGCATTTAAAAAAATGAAATTAATACAAATGTATTATTGAAAATTCTGATCCCCACTTAGTTCTGAATATTTTAATTATAAATGTTAAAACTTAATATTATATAGTTCTATAAAATTAGATTATAAATACCGCTCTCAAATTTATATCTACATAATTAACGTTAAATGCAGTAGAGAAAAAATAAGATTTTTTTTCCTCAATCTTACGTCATTTTCCATTTAGTATTAATTATTATAATTGCTAATATAGTTTCATTATAAATACAATTTAAAATAATTCACAACAAGAATTTTATAATAATTAAGATAAATAGTAACTTAAAGCCAAAGTTACCATACTCTTGACGACGTTACTGGATAATTCACTAGATCAAAGTTATGTCTAATCAGAGTTTAGCTGAAGACTAGCTTATGATATTTTAATTTTTAAATTAGATTTTCAATTCTTTAAGGTGAGATTTTTTAATTGTTTGAGTGTCTCTCTCATTTATTACCGTTATCTTTTTTCTATGAAGAAAACTACCTTCACAAATTTTATTTCCACGTCTACCGCTTCCCAGTGCTCGCGCAATGTCCAATTTAAAGTAATCATTTCTACTGTTGTGAACTGAATATTGATAGCCTTCCTTTCTCTTCCCTTATTTACATTTTTCTTGATTTTTTCTCATCCTTTATCTTTTATTTCTACATCTTAAAAAATATTCATGTCTTCTAAACCGCACATGGAATTCTCGGCTTGCTTAACAAGGCTATCTTTCAATAACCAAGAAAAAAAAAATTGGCGAAATTTCTCAGAAATTTTGTTGCTGTTCAAATGTAATATGTATTTTTTTGCTTAAGCTAAAATCTTTTAAGTAAATGAAAAATGTAAATAAAAAATTTTTAAGTTTGGATATTTGTTTGAAATTAAGCCGTAATATACAGGCAGTAAAAAATTATAATTCAATTCTGCAGCCCATTAAGTCTTATCTACGACATATATGAGTGTTTACTTTCCTTATGATGGCTCTTTCTGATACTTATACGATATTTCGACACATATTGTTCTACATTTGTTTAGTTTTTTTTTTGTTTTTTTAAATTAAAAAAAATTTTCAACTGAATCTTTTTTTAGAATATTTTGTATCACCTGAGGCCCAAAATGTTTGAATTTTTATTGTTTTATGGCAAACAAGAGAGATTTTTTTCCCCTACAACATTCCTATTTTTTCTAAATAAGAGGTTTCATCCTTATATGTTGATGCTGGAACGTAAAGGAAAACAGCATGCAAGGCAAACATTTGACTAAGTTTATTTTCATTTATGAAATCTAAAAATAATTTTTCATAAATATATTAAAAATGGCTTCTGTTACATCAAGATCAGAGACACTCAACAAGAATTTTCATTTGATCAGTTAGATATTGATTACAAAATAAATTTTATGCACTAATTTTTTTAAATAATAAATTTTAATATAAATGTTTGTTTATATTTCATGCTTTTTGAGGTTGATATTAAATATTTTTGAGTTTGGATGGAAAGTATAAATAATATTTTTTTCTAATTTCACATTGTTATTTATTTTAATGTACACTACTGGCCATTAAAACTACTACACCAAGAAGGCGACATGTTACAGGCGTGAAATTTATATGAAAGGAAGAAGGTGCTGTGATATACAAATGATTAGCTTTTCAGCGCATTCAGACAAAGCAGGCGCCAGTAGCGACACCTACATTGTGTTTAAATGAGGAAATTGTTCAGCCGGTTCCTCATACATTTGATTTGAACATTGCTGCCTGGTGAAAAAATGTTGTGATGCCTCGTGTAAGAAGGAGAAATGCGTACCAGCACGTTTCTGACTTTGATAAAGGTCGAATTATGGCGTACCGGGATTGCGACTTATCTTATTGCAGTATTGCTTCTCGCGTCGGTCGTGATTCAATGACTGTTAGCAGAATATGGAATCGATGGGTTCAAGACGGTAATACGGAATGCCATGCGGGATCTCAACGGCCACCTATCACTAGCAGCCGAGAAGACAGGCATATTATCCGCATGGCCGTAATGGATCGTGCAATCACGTCACGAGCCGTGAGTCAAGTAACGGGGTCGTTTGGAAGACAACAAGTGTCTGCACGAACAGTTCGACTACGTTTGCATCAGCATGGACTCTTAGCTCGGACACCATGGCTGCGGTTTCCCTTGACGCTGCGTCACAGACAAGAGCGCCTTCAATGGTGTGATCAACGACGAGCATGAGCGCACGAATGGTGAGACGTCATCTTTTCAGATGAATCCAGGTTCTGTGTACAGCATCATGATGGTCGCATTTGTGGCGGCATCGTGGTGAACTCACACTGGCAGCGTGCATTCGTCATCGTCATACTGACCCATCACCTGGCGTGATGGTATGGGGTGCCATTGGATACACGTCTCGGTCACTTCTTGTTCGCATTGACGATGCTTTGAACAGTGCACGTTACATTTCTGGTGTGTTACGACCCGTGGCTCTACCCTTTATTCGAGCCCTGCGAAACCCTACGTTTCAGCAGGATAATGCCCGACCGCATGTTGCCGGTATTGTATGGACCTTCCTTGATACGGAACATGTTTGGCTGTTGCCCTGGCCAGCACGTTCTCCAGATCTTTCACAAATAGGAAATGTCTGGTCAATGGTTGCCGAGCGACTGGCTCGTCACCAAACGCCAGTCACTACGGTTGATGAACTGTGGCATCGTGTTGAAGCTGCATGGGCATCTGTACCTGTACATGCAATCCAATCTCTGTTTGACTCAATGCCCAGGCGTATAACTGCTGTTATTACTGCCAGAGGTGGTTGTTCTGGGTGCTGATTTCTCAGGATCTATATATCTAGACAAATTTTTTGAAAATATAATCACTTGTTATTTCTAGTATAATATATTTGTCCAATAAATATCATTTTGTTATTTGCATTTCTTCCTGGTGTAGCAATTTTAATGGCCAGTTGTGTATGTTTAGTAAGATAGTAAAATTAAAAAAAGATAAATTATCATAAAGATAGCAAAAAATGGGATGGGAAAAATCCAAATCTTAGAAATAATAAATGAGAATTAAACATAAAGCCTTTCTCTATCTGTATCTGAATATATATCGATTTAATTATATATTTGCATTTTTAATGTGTATACATAATGTTTTTGTATATATAATTGATTACTGCTAACTATGTGATTTTCAAACTTGAGTATTTTGTATTCATTGTTCTTGAAATTTGAGATTACAACAAAAAGGGAATTTTCAGAGAGTTTTACTTATAAAACTTTTCATATATTACAATCTCAACTGTTTTTTTTAAAAATGAAAAATGAAATTTCAAATAACTGAAATTAAAATTTTAATTCTAAATATATTTATAGAAATCTTTTTCAAAGGGATGAAAACTTTTGCTGTCAATTTGGTCGCATAATCTAAAATATATTATTTTTTATACTAAATAATTTGTCAAGAATGGATATTTTACATTTCTCCAACTACAAATTATAAAATGATAGAGTGAAATATAGGAGTGATTTTGATGCACTTTAAAGAAAAAGTAATGAAATCTGATTCAAAAAGAAAAGAGGTCTCACCATCTGCGGGTGGTGTAAAAATAAACAATGATTAATTCTTTGATATCATTAAGTAGATGGTGAACAAAGGAATGCGGCACTTGAAGATGTCAAGTGCCTGATCAGTACATGGATTCGAGTTGTAGCACCTATTCAGGTAGACTGTTTATAAGCAACATGTCACAATTAATGCTCTAGGGGGCATACATTCATTCGATTGCATCGAGCGTGCACTTTTTTCCTAATATTTTATTCAAAAAGTAAACATTTGAATAAAAATATTGTTTTGTAAAATTTTGGCTTTTTTCTTAAATTGTAAACTATAAATGAAGATATAATATAATAATGATAAATTATCATGTTTCTGTGGATTGTAAGATATTCTGTGAAATACATAAACACGACATATTCTCATATTTTTAAAAGCAGAGATATATATATATATATTCATATATATATATATATATATATTCATATGTATATATATATATATATATATATATATATATATATATATATATATATATATATATATTCATATATATATATATATATATATATATATATATATATATATTATATATATATATATATATATATATATATATATATATATATATATATATATATATATATATATATATATATATATATATATATATATATATATATATATATATATATATATATATATATATATATATATATATATATATATATATATATATATATATATATATATATATATATATATATATATATATATATATATATATATATATATATATATTCATATATATCAAACACATTAATTTTTAAACATTACAATTTTGGCTCAGGTTACCTTTAAAGCAATATCAACTTTTTAGGGATATTTAACACTGAATCGGAATAAATTTTTTAATTTTTTGGCACATTATTTCTATAATTTTTGACGTCTTGAATTCAATGTTTATAAATGTCAAATGGTTTGGTTAAAGATATGCTATGAAGAGACAGATATTTTCGAGGAAATATTTTATCCTTTCCTGTTGTAGATAACAAAACAGATTTTGCTGACAAGGGTTTGCATTGTTATATAACAAAATCTCTCTCTTTCTATAGATCAGTTGTAAAAATATTTCGTTAACAGCTTGATGAAATGATTCCTTATTTTAGAACAATGTTCATTAAATAATGATATATCAAAATTTTCGTAAGAGTTTCCTCTACAAGATTCCATTTGGTTCCTTACATTCCTAGATATTTAAAATATCATACGGTACATATTTATGTATTCAAAAAATCCTTTAATGTCGAGAAACGCAATGGTAAAATTGCCTAAATTTTTTCACTGTAACTGCGCCTATTATTATTGGAAATGCACTGATGGCTTCGGACATGTATGAAAACACCTTAATGGGCTTTTTTTTTTTTTTTATCAAATGTGTTCGCAAATAACTTTTGAAAATAGTTCTAATCGTCCCAGGCATTAAAGAAGTCAATTTTTTCCGCCTGTTTGATTATATTTTAGAAAAAAAAATGACGAATGTTATGACTCTAACCAAATGATCTTAAGACATGCTCAAAACTTTAAGTTGGAAAGGCAATATGTGAGAGATATTATATATATATATATATATATATATATATATATATATATATATATATATATATATATATATATATATATATATATATATAAGTTAGCTTTTCACAATTAATCATTAATTTGGCTTAATTTATGTAAGATTTCTTTTTGTTTGATTAAGTACTTTAAAAATTTCTGAATAGCTATCATTATATTGCTAAAAAGGCTTGTTATGTTTTAATTGATGAAAATATATCATGTCTTTTGAATTGTTCAAGGACTTTATATGTTACGAAGAATATAAAAAAAGGAAAAGAAAATCTTTATCATCTTGATTTTTTTATGATGGTGAGATCGGCCTGTATCGCTAACTTCTTGCATCAGTTTTCTTGAAAGATTCAAAACTCTTACTGAAAAAATAAAATTTTTGTAACAAATAAAATTTTAAGAATTGTGTTTTATTTCCACTAATTTTTAAATCGCATTTTTCTTTTAAAAACGTTAATATATATAAATTTCTTGTATTATTAAATAAACTTTGCTTTAATAAAAGAGAGAAGCATTGATACCATTACGAAATTTATAAAATCTCATAATGTTTAAAATAAATCTTCAAGTCATTAGGGGAAATTTTTCTCAGTTACTTTTTTCATCTATATGTAATTCTAATGTCAGTTGGAGATGAAAACTAAGCTTGGTCTCTTGATAGTAAATAAAACATTTGATTTGAACATCCTATTAATAAAACCCAGTAGAATGAAATAATTCAACGGTTATACTATGTAATTAATTACATACAAACAGCCGAAAAACGTTTTCTTATTCGTCAATACTTGGCTAAATGTTTTGTATTGTTAAAGCAAAAAAGTATTTACTTTTTATTTTTAGGCCTAGTATATTCTTAATAGTGCAATTAGTTGATTACACAGAGTTGTTAGAAAATTAAGAAAGAAATTTTGTTAATTTATCTGTTGGAAAATAATTTATAGTAGTGTATTAAAATATGACATAAAAATATTTTTAAGTAAGAGAAAAATTTAAGACGCATGGATTAATTAAAGATTTTAAAATTAGGAGAGTCATTATAAGGAATCAATAAATATTTATTTTTAGGCTCTTTGAATTTTTGGTTTTGTTCAAATTTTAAATAAATTTAATATTTGGCGTTAGTTTAATTTAATACTATATTTATTTATGGTTTATATGAGTGATATTACATTTCAACTTATTTTGATACGATGAGATTAGCTCATCAATCTCTATCTATTTATTTAGTACACGTGCCTGTGTGTATCAGTAATTACGTAGAAAAAACTACTTAAATTTAAAATTTCTCATTTGGGAACACATTTAACTGATTTATAGCAAATGACATGAAATTTTCAATAAGAAATTTGTGAGTAAAATTATTCATTTTACATTCATAAATACCGAAAGAGAAATATTTTGAAATATGTTGTGAAATAAATAATAAAATGAGTTTAGAATCTTAATTTTATTTATTCTGATAACCGATGAGCCGTGAGAATTCTGCCTTTTGCAGTTCTTCAGAGAAAACACTTCAGTTAACATGAGTTTTATCATAGTATTTGCTTTCGAGCGTTATTTGTACAAGTAATTTTTTTAATTATGAAATATCGAAAGGTCTAAATAAAATGTAGTCATTCAAGAAAGCATGAAACAACATTGGGGAATCCCTTCTAAAAATTTCGAGAAAACATTAAAATTTTTAAGAATTTATTTAATGATCTAAATTATAAATACTGGTTTAAAACATATAAAAAATTAAAGGAAAAAGTAGTCACAATTCAGTTTAATTTAATAGACGCGAGGATTTAATAATTAATTATATATAAAGAATTTCTTTTTAAATAATTTTGGTACTTTCAGGGGCATTTTATGAATTGATGGATTTATTGAGGAAGTATGCATGCAATAAATAAATGACTACCACTCTCAATATAATTTTGTTTTCTAATTAAAATATGAATTACTTGAAATTAAATTTACTTTGAAAAATCTGTTTCATTTAAGGAATTATTAATGTGTGAGTGCATTATGCATTTGCTAACTTCATAAGCTTCTTCAGAGCTGCTAAAGTATTGATCATTCTTACTTTTTATGAATGGAAATAGAAAGCAATCATTAAGTTCCAAAGCCGGTGAATACCGACAGTAAATCAACAATTTGGTGTTTTTCACTCTTTAAATAATCCATAAGTTAACCAAAATATTCGCGAACTATTGTTGTGCTGGGGCAAAATGATGATGTGATCGTTTCGATTTATTTTAGTTCTGCAATTAATTCTGACAAATAAATTGTGATAAACCAACAAGCACTGAATGTTTTACAATCTTGAATCATGAAAGGAAGAAAAAAATTAGTATTTTTCTATGAAACTTTTTTATGGATTTAAAGCCATTTGAAAACATCTACAGTTAAAACAGTTAAAATGTTTTGTGTTTCAGATTCATATATATATATATATATATATATATATATATATATATATATATATATATATATATATATATATATATATATATATCTATATATATATATATATATATATATATATATATATATATATATATATATATATATATATATATATATATATATATATATATATATATTATATATATATATATATATATATATATATATATATAGATATATATATATATATATATAAATATAAATTAAATATATATCTATATATATATATATATATATATATATATAAATATATATATATATATATATATATATAAATATATATATATATATATATATATATATATATATGTATGTATATATATATAGAAAGTAGAAAGTAAAGTATGTAGTAGTAAAAATGTTCAAATTGTGTCAATTATAATAGATTTGCTAAAAATGGTGCTTAATACAATATAAATCATACTGCCTTAGATAGAAATTGCTCCACTTATTTAAGACAAATAAGTAGGAAAAAACAAAATATTGATTATTGTGTTAATACATCTTTGAATTGTTTACAAATAAATCTTCAGAGATCATATAAGGCAGTGATAAATTTATTGACAGTTATATGCAGTTATGCTATTGATATTGTTTTTGTCCAAGAACCATACTGTATTAACAATAATGTTGCTGGTTTTCCGAAAACTTATAAAATTGTACAATATGGTAATGCAAGAAAAAGAGCTGCAGTTATTATTACAAATAAACATATTGACTCTGTTCTTATAAGCCAGATTTCTTCTGAGGACTTAATCCTTGTTGAAATTATTTCTAAAAATATGCATTTGTTTGTTGCAAGCGTTTACATGGACCGTGAACGCGATATTAATATTTATATCGCTGTGCTTGAGAAGATGATAAATCATTGTTCAGAGAAACTTTTGATTGCTTCAGATACTAATGCAAGATCTACAACTTAGTTTGATGGCATTACAAACTCCCGGGGAAAAATTTTAGAATCTTTTCTTTCTTCTAAATGTTTATGGATCCTCAATGATAATTTCCATGTCCCAACTTTTCACTCAGGAATAGGTCAAAGTTTTATCGATGTTACTATTACTTCTTATAATTTGTTACCTTTCATAAATGACTGGAAAATTTTAGATGAAGAAAGCAGTTATGATCATAATTTTATTGGTTTTTCTATTAAGTTTAGAGTTGGAATTTCAAATCCATCTACCAACTTTAATGCAAAATTTATTTTTGAAAAGGCTAATTGGAATCTTTTCAAGAATTCACTATATGCTGAATTTAATGAGCTTTTGGTCAGAATGAGTTATACTGATTTAAATAATATAAACAATTTGGAAGAAAAATTAAAAAACTGTGTTAATGAAACAAATGACCTAAATAAGTTTATTTCTCTTTTTATGCAAAATAT
Organism: Latrodectus elegans; assembly: GCA_030067965.1. Lineage (NCBI taxonomy): Eukaryota > Metazoa > Arthropoda > Arachnida > Araneae > Theridiidae > Latrodectus > Latrodectus elegans. Next base: position 112,073,048 of record CM057809.1, read on the forward strand.
TCAAAATGCTTGCAAACATTCTATGCCTTTTAGAGACTCTGGTTTGACTAAACAAAATAATAGAAAAACAGTTCCCTGGTGGAATGACGAGTTAGCGAATCTGAGGAAATTGATAAACTCTAAGCGGAGACTATTCCAAAGAACTTATAATAATATTAATCTACGTGATATTAGAAAATCCGATTATTTAAAGCATAAAAGAATGTATAACAATAAATTAATGCAGTGCAAATTTCAGTCTTGGAGAGAATTCTGCTCGGATGCGGGCTCAAAACCATGGAACGTTTTGTATCGTATTACATCTGGAAAATATAAAAATCAAACCAGCTTGACTACAATAAAAGATTCGAAGGGAAATTTTACAAATAATTATGAAGAAACCTTGCAGACTCTGATGGATCAGTTTGTTCCTCTTGATGAATTGGATACTGATACAGATTATCACATCAATGTAAGAAACCAAATGAGAAATGACATTGAAACGTCAGACGACATTGACTTTACTCCAACTGAGGTTTACTCAACTATTAAGATCATGGATCCAAAAAAGTCACCCGGAAACGACGGTATTTCTAGCCGAATTATTTTGGAGGTATTTAACTTATTCCCTCTGTTTTGTACTGCTCTCTACAATCGATCTCTTTAAAGAGGAGTTTTTCCAAGTGTTTGGAAACATTCTTGCATTTGCTTTTTCACTAAACCAGGTAAGGAAAAGA
>CM057809.1:112078763-112333763 GCA_030067965.1 Latrodectus elegans
AAAATGAAATTTAAATATTTTCACACCACTTTCCCAAAAAACCATTAAAGTTGGGGGCTCTAGGAGGAAGAAAATGCCAATCAATTCCCTCAGTTGAAAGATAATTTGCAAATTTCTCATCTGGTTTTAAAACCAAATGATGCATTCTGGACAACTCTTTATTTGCAAATGTGAAATTTGTTGCATTATCAGAATATAGTTTTGAGCATAAGCCTCTACGAGCAACAAATCTCTTTAAACACGCAATGAATGCTTCTGATGTCAAATCTGTTACCATTTCAAGATGAATGGCTTTGGTTACCAAACATATAAAGATACGTACATATACTTTGTGCAGTACACCTTTTCTTTGATGTCTATATTTTATATTAAATGGTTAACAGAAATCAACTCCTGAGCAATTAAATGGGAAATCAGGAGTAACTCTCTCTTTAGGCAAATCACCCATTGCTCATTGCTCAACTCCAATAGGTTTAACTTTAAAACGTGTAATACAATTATGAACAATTTTTCGACACGTTTTTTTTTACCTTGTATAGGCCAAAATTTTTGTCTGACATAATTCAGCAAAGTAGTTGGATCTAAATGAAAATATCGTTTATGATACATTTCTATAATGATTTTTGTGAGCTTATAGCCCTTAGGAAGAATAATAGGAAATTTACTATTAAAATTTATACTTGCATTTTTAATTCTACAACTCACTCTTAATAACTCATCCTGATCTAAAAAGGGGCATAAACATTTTATCTTAGTTTTATCAGGTACAGGTTTTTGTTGGCCCAAACATTTCACTTCAGAGGGGAATTCTTGTCTCTGAATCTCTTCTACTAAGAGTTTTTCTGCTGCCTTGATTTCTTCTGTTGACAATTCTATTTTCCTTTTAGTAGAGCTCTTTAAGTTGTATAGGAATCTGAAAACATAGCTTACAACATGCAATATTTTTGTATAAATATTACTAATATTGATTAAGTCATAAATAAAGGAATTCAAAGTTAAAATCAACACAGATGAGTCATTGTGAGGCACATTTCTCAGTTCAGAGGTAAGCTCATCTTGTGTCACTAATGAAGGAATTTTTCGGTTGGGATAGTCTTCTTCAGCAAGGAAACTAGGGCCGTTAAACCATAGTTCACTTTCAGTCAGTTTATTAGGTTCCATTCCTCTCGAGATAAGGTCAGCAGGATTGTCCCTCGATGATACATGACGCCACTGATAAATCTCAGTCAAGTCCTGTATTAGGACAACATGGTTGGCAACAAACGTCTTTAGCAGGTAAGGCTCCTACCGGATCCACGAAAGAGTTATCATGGAATCACTCCACAAATGAATAATCTTACTGCAGTCTTTAAGCTGTAGGGCATCTTCAACTTTTGTAATCAGCTTCGCTAAAAGACCTGCTGCACACAATTCTAACCTCGGGATTGTAACTCTCTTAAGGGGTGCCATTCGTGACTTGCTACAAACCAAAGTCACTTCTGAATCTCCACTCTCATATGTTAATTTGCAATAGATGACATATCCATAAGCAGACTCAGATGCATCCGGAAATCCATGAAACTCAATGTGCATTGATTTCTCTATCACTATGCATCGCTTAAATTAAACATTGTTGATCGTTGGCAAAGTTTTAATAAAGTTCTGCCATTGCTGGGCTTTCATTGCTGGAAGGACATCACTCTACTTTATCTTTAAATACCAAAGTTTTTGCAAGAAAATCTTTGCTTTAGTTATCACTGGACCCAAGAGAACAAGGGGATCAAAAATTCTTGCAATTGTAGGAAGCTGTGATCTTTTCGTTGGAGGAATTGCACTCGTAAGATGTATTTGAAAAGTGAAATGATTTGTGCTGTGTCTCCACAGAGCTCCTAATGCCTTTGTCTCTTCCTGGAAATTGTAGTAATTATCAAAGCTTGTCTTCAATTCCGAATGATTACTACACCACTTGAGAAGCGTCATTCCTCCACTCCTAAGGATATGCTCCAGTTTAGTTTGAAGCTGTTTGGTTTCAGTTATGGTAGAAGCTCCACTAAGCACATCGTCCATGTAAAAGTCTCTCTGTAGAACCGGTGATGATAGGCGGTACTTCTCCCTTTCATCGTTAGATAACTGAAAAAGCACTTTAGTTGCAAGGTATGGTGCACTAAGTGTGCCATACGTAATATTTTTGAGCTCATAGGTTTTAACTGGTTCATTCATTCCCTCTCTCCAAAGAATTCTCAAAAGTTTAGTTTGATTAGTTTCAATTGAAATAAATTCTATACATTTGTTTAATATCTGCTACAAAAGCATAAATGTGCTTACAAAACCTCACCATTATTGAAAAAAAATCCTCTTGTAAGGTACCACCATTAAATAATAAGGAATTTAGTGAATTTCCTAATGTTGTTTGAGAAGACACGTTGAATACTACGCGAAGTCTTGTAGTACTTTTATAAGGGCGATAAATACCTAAATGGGGTATATAATACGTTCCTATTTCTGCCTCACAATCTGGAATTTCTGTCATGTGACCCAATTTCTCATACTTGCTCAAAAAATCCTTATATAATTTTAAATAATCAGGCTCTCTTAAAAAAACGATTCCATAAAGAATTTAATTTTTTAATGCAATTTCTTTAGATTTACCTAAAAACTTTGGGTCTTCTTTTAAAGGCATTTTAACTATATATCTCCCTGTACTGTCTCTCTTAACATTTGTTTTGAAATGTTTTTCACATATTATTGTTTGTTTATTTTTAGAAATTTTAGTTTCAACATTTTCTATCTCCCAAAATCTCTCTATTGCTTCATGTAAAGCAGTATTATCCTTAATTAATCCGCAATGTACTTTTCCTTCCATTGTAATGGGTAAGCTCCCACTAACAACATAACCAAAAACGGTATTTTGACGAACGAAATCATTATTTACAGGAAAAATCTGATCTCTGGACGTAATGATTCGTAAAATATTTCAGCGCCTAAAAGTTTATTATGCAAGCTGGTTTATTAAAGTTTTCATCTGCTAATTTTACATATTTTAACTCTGGTACATTAATCTTAAGCATCTTTGATGGCATGAAATCAGTAATTTTAGAAACAACTAAAAATTCTAACTCTTTTTTAAAATTTCCCTCTAAATTAGAATTTGTAGTTTTAGCAACCGATTTAATTGTTATGCATGTATCACCTATACCACAGACTGTCAAATTTGTTTCATTTCGTTTTAAGCCTAAACTATTTGCGTAATCAGTCTTTATATAATTATTTATTGAGCCTTGATGTAAAATAATGTGTGCTCTGGAAAAATTTCCTCCGTGATCTCTTAGCAAGTAATTCACCGTAATAAGCAAAACAGTTTTTGTCAGATTTACGATTCCCCTAGAAAGAACTGGGTTGTTTTGATTAGAAGGGAAGATCGGGGCAAGTGGGAAGTAAAGACACTTCACGGGGGGCCGATAAGGGTCGGTTAACGCTTTCACTTTGTGCAAGCGGTAACTCCTCAGTTCTCGGTAAAGTCAAAGAGCAGTGAAAGTTTTTGACCCCCTCTCTTTGACATAAATAACATGAAAATTGCGATTTGCAGTTACTTACTTGGTGTTTACCAAGGCAGTTAAAGCAATAATTATTTTTCTTAACTATCTCTACTCTATCAGAAACAGGCAAAGCCATATAATTTTTGCATTTATATAAAGGATGATTTTCCGAACAAAGAAAATATTTTAAATTCTTAAAATCGGATAAAAATACTCTAGAAATATTTCTTTGATTTGCGGGGTGTGTTTTCGGATTCACTAGTTTATTTTCTACCGTTAGCGGTTTCCCTCGGGATACATAAAATAAATCAATTTCTTTTGCTAATTGTATGGGCTCAAACCAAGTATCTGACTGTCTAATACTGATATGAGCAGCGGTTTTTCTATCTAATGTTTGAAATATTTTATCGAATACAATTAATTGCTTTAATTTCGCAAAATCAGCCACTTTTCTCAATTTTAATTAGTAATCAAAAGTTGTTGTTAAGCGCGAAGCGATCTGAACATGAGTTTCATTTGGGTGTCTTATTGTTTTTCTGAATTTCTCTAAACATGATTGTGGTGTGCTCTCAAATTCTCTGAGAATAATTTCTTTAACTTTTTCATATTCACTTAATTCTTCATCGCCTATGTAAGAAATTACATTTGATGATTTCTCACCAAGCAAATTTAAAAGAATCTCTACTTTATATTTATTTGAAACATTTTTTGTTACAAATGCTCTCTCCAAAGAAGTAAAAAATTGATTCCAACCTTCAGGTTTACTCGGTATTTTAATCGTTAATGTTTTAATGCTTTTTATTAAGGAATCTAAGTAGTTGCAGTCCTCATTTTTATTTTCTGGATTAGTGTATACAATTTTTGAATCTACTCTCAAGCGTGTTAATTCTAATGCAGCTTTCATTCTCTAATTTTAATTGCTCTAATTGCAACTCTGTTTGCTTATTTTTCTCAATTATCTCTAACTCTAGTAAACGGTTCTCTTTTATAGATTTTAGGAGATCAGCTACATATTTGGGCTCATTTTTAAACGTTACATTATTCTTTATAATGTTCGTTAAATCTACAATTTTCATTTTATCAGTACTGACTTCTCCGAACTCCGTAGCCGCAACTTGCAAATCAATTTTATTCACGTTTTTAAACATTTTGAGAATGGAACTCAAAAAGCAATTTTAATTTTATATAATTAAGTTAATCAACAACGCAAGCTATAAAAATAGTCATTAAGCTCAACACAATTAATTCAAATAAATAATATAAGTTATCTCATGGGGTGAATGACCAAAAAAGCTCAAGCACATACCTTATAACCCAACTGTCCATATCAACAACCTAACTGTCCTGATACCGCTCTCAAGGACAGTTGGGTTGTTGATGTTTACTCATTCCCGCACTCATTGTCGGCCATATCTCATCAAAGCTCCGGCTCGACGGACCATATGTTTGTGTATGGTCAAGAGCTCTGGTATCTCTAAATAATAGACTGTATAATTTTAAATATAAAAAATACTCTTTATTTTGCGTAGCTGGTTTTTCTCACTCATTTTACAACTGCTCTCCTCAAAGGCAGTAGCTCGACGCTCTCCTCTCTCACAGCTTTTTTTTTAGTTTTTCTCACATACCAAGATGGCGCTGCTGCAACAGCGCTTCATGGGTACGGAACAATAACCAAAAGTTAAAAACAATAAAATATGATAACTTTAATGGATTACTTCATAAAAATATTAATGATTATTATTAAACAAAAGACCAATTCTTCATGGTTCACATAAACAATAGCAATTTGATAAAATGCTGTAAGTTAAATGTTGAATATTCTGTATTAAATTTTTTGTTCAAATTAAAATATGATCTGGATTATACTAGCGTTAACTGCAAAATACAGGGTCAGAAATTGCAACAAATATTTAAAAGTAATGGAAAAAGTATACAAAAAAAGATTTATATGTTTTGAAATATACAAGATGATTCTAAATTGTTCTTACAAATTAAGAGGGATGATATTACCCATCTAGACAAGCAATAATTACAAACATAGAGTTGCATTCCACTCTGAGAATTAGAAAGAGGAATTTCCACCTCACAGTGTTTGCCCAACACTTACAACAATGTTATTTAAACGAATGTGTGAATAATACCCAAAAAGTTTCACAATCATATTTATTGATTATTAGTGAAAACCGCACATCAAATGCTCAAAATGCTGTCCATGTGTGTGGTTGCACAGTTGACACCGGCGAAGGAAAACCGGCGCACCCTCTTGAAGATTTTTGATGCCGTATTAATTTTGTCCCCGTCAACAACGATTTTAGCCACGATATCTTCAATTAAGCCCTCTAGCATCCCGTATACTAAGGATTTCATGTGCTCACAGAAGAAAAAATCCAGTGGATTGAGGTCCTGTGAGCGATGAGACCAATCCACAGATCCGCTATGTAAAATCCATCGTGCGGGATATGACGCGCTAAAAAAGTTACAGATCGTGATAGAAAATTACGCTGGGTCTCCATTGTGCATAAACCACATGTCTACCAGGATGAAGTGGAACAGCCTGCAATGAATTGAGAAACACTTGCTCCAAGAAGTTACGGTATGTTGCGCCGGTAAAACGTTTTGGCATGATGCAAGAGCCTACCAGGTAATCACCAAGGATACTTGACCAAATGTTCCCGGAAAATTTCTGCTGGTGTCTACGAGGGATTTTACAGTGGCCATTGTTATCAGATCAAACGTGTTGATTGCGTTCTTAAAGCCCATGTACTCTGACTATCTTTCTCCTACAATAACCTCTTATCTACAATAACAGCAAAATGCTGCTTCTTCTCTGTAGAAATTTGTGATAGAATAAATTCGTAATAGATTCTTGATGCGTTTTTACTTTCCTCTTTTCTGCCTCTTAGAGTGGAGTACGACCCTATGTTCTTATGTAATTATGCCTTGTTTGGATGAGTACTATCACCTCTTTTAATTTGAAAAAAGAATTCAGAATTACTCTATATATCTAAGTAAACATTTGCTGAATTGTTCTTAAATATATCCAAATTTAATAAAATTAGAGTAACTTATTTTATATTCAAAAACACAAGAGCAATGTAGTCAAATTTCGATACCTCGACTTGATTTTTATAGATTTCTTCTTTCCTCGAAGCTTTACCCAGAAAAATGTATTTGTTTCTCTAGCTCGAAATTAAACACTATTTGTTTGAAGGTTTGAACATTGTTTGCTGTAGTAATTTCACCACACTTTTCCACAGATATATTAATTTTTATGTCTTTCAAAGTGTTTATGAAGTGTTTTGGTACTACCACACACTCAGAAAATTTAGAAATCTGAACTGTTCAATTTTTACAGCTAGTTAAGAGTTCAAGAAAACTGCTATTAATTTTGTGTTATTGGGTACTTATTGTGTTTGACTCTGTAAGATGAGAAAATGTACTAAAACATATATTTCATCTTTTTTTTTTTTTTTTTTTTTTTTTTTTTTTTTAAGATTAAGAATTTCATGAAGAATGATATGCTGGTTTAACTGAAATTAGTGATAATTCAAAAATGTTCACAAATAAAATATTTTAAATGGGAAATGCTCATTTTTTATTAATAGGTAAAACTACTAAAGTATACGTTTTCAGAAAAAAAAAATTTACTATAACGTTTTATTTTGATCTTTTCAGTTAATTCTTAAAGTCATATATCTTAGATTAATATTACATGAAATCTATTTAGTATATTATATCAATAAATAAATTTGTAATTAATTTGCTCAATCAGTATAAATTTCTCATGTTGAATGAATAAATTTCATGGCATAATTTGTAATTTATCAAGTCAGGGTAAGAAATATCGTTCACCTCTGACGTAAAAACTTCGAGGTATAGAAGGTTAACTGAAACATTTTAGTAAATTGATTTTTTTTCATATTATCAAATAACGAATCATTATTTTCAGGTTCTAGCATAGCTGATTATAGTACATTTCCCTCCAACACTAATTCCTTATCTGCTACTTCTTCAACATCAACTTTCCCAGAAAGAATCATTCAAGATTCATATTCTTTGTATTCATCACCACCAGTATATTCTTGGACACCGAATGAAAGTTACTATAGCTCAAATTATAATACCTATCCGCCTGAAAACAACGAAAATTATTTTTCAAATATGGTACCTATTTCATATAGAAGATATCCTACTAATGCCAGCGGTACTTGTAACGAACCTCCTTCTTATTTTGATTCATGTTTAAACAATCTTTCAAATTATAATTTCTTTGGAGATACTTTCTATTCTAACTATTAATGCAATTTTATTTTAAGGGTTATTATTTATCAGGAATATTTTTAACTCATATTAAATGTGTGTTTTTGTATTCTATTAAATAGTAAGCATCCACATAGATAAGTCTTTATCATAACATTAGAAATTTTAAAAGGAATTTTTATGAAAATATATAGATTGAAATTCTTAGTTGTAGAAACTGAGTGTGTGTGCGTGTTTTTTTTTTTAATTAATGGATTTATTTATTTTATGTATTGTATGTGTGTGGATGACGCTTAATTTTGTAACCAAATAAAATTGAAAATGCCTAAAGAGTTTAGGAATAAGGTAAGGAAAAAAAAAAAAAAAAAACTATTGATTTCTGCTTTGTTTTCTACAGGTTATAAGTGAATTACTGTTTTGAATTTTTGTAAATATTTCTTTTTTTTTTCTATAATTATTTATTTATTTCATCTTCATCCAAATACTGTCAATACATCCGTTAACTAAATTATGGTAAATGGCTTTAAAATATTATTGTTACTGTGTACGCTTGAGAACAAACAATAATCTATAGTTTTGATAACTCATTTGATTACAATAATTGAGAGCTTTGTGTGTATTAAATAAAATGCCTTAATTTTTCATTAGATTGAGAACTTGATATCTTGCCATAATGTGAAACATATTAACCATAAATGAATCGTATTAATTCGAACTGAGTTACTATTTTAATACCATATATAAAAACTATTTGGAATGATTGTTATTTTAAAATTATGTGTGTGCTCCAAATAATTATTTTTATTTTCCTAATTAGTTGAGTGTATTTTTGTTAAGCAGAAAAATACAGAATGTCTCAACAGTAATTATTTCGTGCGCATACAAGATCGAACATTCAAAACTGCATTCGCTGAAATTTCTAAAAAGAATTTCATTAAATCTGTTTCTATTTAACAGTATTAAACATTTTCTGTATTATATATTTTTGTGCCTATTAATTATCTAGCGATTTCATGTACAGACTTATCGTATCTTGTTATGCAAATACAATCACATAAAATTTGTCGTAATAAAAATGTATCTAAAGATCTCTTGTTTCTGCTGATAAATTGTAACATTTGTTTGAATTGATAATAATCGATAATTAAACAGATTGGGATTGATATTCAAGTGAGATTTAAGATATAAATAAAATCAATCATAAAACTTTAGTAAACTCTATTTTGACGATTTTTGTTGCAAACTTTCATAAAATTTTACACAAACTAAAACAAAATATATATATAATGGGGAAAATAAAAGCCTTAAGATTATTACTATATTAAATAGTGGAATTTCATGATATATGATTAAAATTTATCGAAAATAATAATTTCATTTCTGTTCTACAACTAATAACCTAAAAAATAATTTGAAAATAAGTAGAGGAAAAGATATTTATAATATTATATTATCTTGTATCTGGCTTTTTATATAATATATCAAAAAATAAAAATCTCCAAACTTTAAGTTTTATAAATTCTTTTTTAAAATTAAGGAAACTTGTATCGAGACAATGAACTGATAAGAATTTTTACACTTCACAAAAAAATAGTTACTACTGAAATTTCATTGAATTACCTCAAAATAAAATTTAAAATGTTTGGTCTTGCGTTCATTGCACTATTAATCGCTAAATCTCGTCAACATGAGAGAAGATTATATGTACTCTCATGATCTTTAAAAGTAAAAGATGACGGATATATGCGTGACTTTAAACAATTCTTAAACAATTCCATTAACGCAATCAGATCTCTATTCTATGGAGCGAGTAACAAATACGAGCTCGCTCTAGTCATTTGAAATATATATATATATTTCAATCTTACAATAATTCATTAATTATACTATAATTATACTACTAAATTATACTACAATAATTCATTAATTGACCATGAAAAAAATTCGAATGAGGAATTTATTAGAATTTTGAAAATGTGCTTATGAAATGACGGTAACAAAACATTTCATCTGATAGTTCATTTCTATAAACAAAAATACTATGTTTAAATGTATGCAATGAATACAATGAAAAACTATTTTCGCTCAAAATTTAAGATATAAGACAACCGATGTTATATATAACTATCTTTTTAAGCAGCTAATGTGTAACCCACGTTCTTCCATTCTGTTAATAATAGGTATGTAATATGAAAGCTGACATCATTATTGTTAAAAGCCAACAGACCCAAAACTTTGGAGCTAGAAGTTGAACAGAACTCTGAAGCTCTGTAACAAGCAATGGATTCCTTTTTCTGTATTCTTCTAGGAAAATAGATCCATTAAATGAACATGTTCGATCAGACATGAAGACAGGCAACTGTTGCGTCAGCTTAATGTTTTCATAATTGAGGCAGCCACTTGAATGAATGATCTTACATACTTCTCAGAATGAGTAAATATCCACGACAAGCGACAATCACATAAAAAAAAATAAAACTGTTATTTTCGAGTTTAAAAATTGTGTTTTTAGAAATGTTCGAGTTAGGATTTGGTAATATTGAGTTCTCTTCAGCAACCTGAAATATATTATTTGTAAATTGAATAAATTTTGCATCAACCTTTTGAAATGAATCTTCCCTACTGATTAACACGGAATTATTTGAAAAATAAAACCTTTAACTAATACTGTCAAAAAGTGAGTTGGTAAGTAGTCAAAAATACAATCAATTATTTCTAGAACATTGGGAAGAGAAAAAATAAGGCTGTTATGATTAACATAATTTAAGTGTGAATCTTGAATTATAATTCTATTTTGAGCAAACACTGTCAAAGCATAATTGTTTAAATAGCTTAGTTTACACTTCCATAAATGAAAATTCGAAATATTTTACAAATATAGAGAAAAGCTATTCACCTCAAGAAAGTAAGAGTTTTCAATTGAAAGTCTAATTATGTTCTTTGCGAAGATTGCATGGTGTTCAAACTTTTGGAAAGTTACATTTCTGATTGCGAAATTTTGAACACCTTCCATTATTTCGAAACTGTATTTCGTAGCAAATAAGTTAGAAATATTTTCTAAAATTATGTGCTCAGCTGAATGGAACGCGCTTATTCCTGATGGCATTATATACAATGTTTCCACATTTTTGAATACAAGCATGTGTATGTACATGTTCTGAAAAGTGTAACTTTCAATTACCACCACCTTGCAGTTTTGCACAATGATTCTACTCGCTTCACTGCTTGTATTTTGCACTAGTATCTTATTTAAAGTTATGTCTTCAACAACATCACATTGACATTGAATCTCTTCCTTCTGGCAGACACATACTTATTCATGGATGCAGTAATATCGACTAATTATGGAGATTACCAAGCATAAATCGATCTAAAGATGAAGAAATTACCTTTAAATAAGATTTTGAGTAAAGAATAGAAAAATTTTAAAAAGTTAAAAATGAACAAATAATTTAAATAAAATTCTGAAGGTCACAGACTAATTTATAGAGACATCAAATAAAGTAATTTCGACTAATTAAGTAATTATATGTGTATTGCAGCTCAATTTAGAAAGGTAGAAATCTAGAATCTTTTATAAAATTAAGACAGGTTTTTACATTAAAATTTTTAAAATCAAAATTAGACACAGTTTTATTATTTAAAAAGCCATATTCTTCAAATAAAAATTAGAATTCCTCCATACTTAAATTTCTTTCAGTTATGCAGAAATCATAGCTTGTTATTTCTAATCATCAATGCAAATCAAAGTCAAAATAATATTCTATCAAAAGAAATGTATTTTGAAAAAGTAAACATTTTATGTAATACTCAATTCAATTAATTTTTAATACGCCGGCCAACTTGTCTAGTGGTCAGCGTGCCTGACTACGGATAAGGAGGTCCTGGGTTCGAATCTCGGTTTAGGCATAGGTGTACTTTCTCTCTATCCTGTCTTTCTCCTTTCCTTGTGTGTGTGAATAAAGTATGAATGATGCCTACCCTATAAACGGGTCCCTATAGCATGTGTGAGGGTGCGATGGTGGCCCACCCCCTGTGGTGCACCCGGGGCAACGCCTTGGCGGCTAAGAGGTCGCTGTGTCTGGCCGGTTCCTTGGTATCAGGGAACAATACATTAATAGACTCTGTTGCAGTTGTAACTGTCTACAATCTGCCATTGGAAAAAAAAATTTTATACAGTAATGATAATTAGAAAAAATTATTATCAGTCACAAAAGATGAAGACAAAAGCATACAACAAAGATTTTTCTATCTTCTAAATAGAAAATACAATAGTTGTACTGTAATCGTATTTGTAGGAAAATTACATAAAATTTATATTAATTCTGCAGAAAGCCTAATATTCGAAATTGCTTGAAATGTATTTAAACTTGTTTCAAAATTTATGTTACAGAAAGTCTTTATGAACATAAATCAAAATTTTTGATATTCAATCGGCACATATATGACTCCGTTTTCTTTAATTTATAAAATATTAAAAAAAATCTCTTTCTCTCTGTCTCTCTCTCTCAATATAATAAGGATCCATTAATGACAGTTACAAAACAAATTCATGACTTTCTAAATTTTTACTCCATTAATAGGTATTTCTTATTTGAAAATATTTAACACGCACAAAATAGGCCTTCTAAATAAGACTCCAAGAGAATATAAAATATTCAAGGTGTTTAAAAATTCCAATAAATCATTCGAGAATTCAGCTAACACTGAAATTAAATGAAAAAAGTATTGGAGGTTGATTTTAAGTATAGAAACAAGTTTTCAGTCACTTATTCAAAAAAATTTCAATATAGTTTTAGCTTTTAGTGATTTCTGATAGGCGGAAAAAGTTAGAGTCTCATAGAAACTGAAATTTGTCCTTCTAAGAAATCGGTGTATAGTATCAGGCAAAATCATGCTGTAAAAATGACTGCATCAAATAGGTATAGATTAAATGAAACGACCTGTAAGACTGCTATAGTTTCACCAAATGAACAAATGAGTGTACTAGTATATTACATATATGGCGGTCATAAACAATGCAACATTTTCAATATTCCGAAAACAAAAACTCCAAAATCTTTTGCTTAACAAATTATATCTTCAGAGAGACATTAATGAGAAAACAGTCTGTTCAATAAATAAAGCTAAACTTTTAAAATTTCGATTCTTTTATCTGCTATAAAAATATCAATGCAATCTAAAAACGTGAAAGGATATAATATACTGCTGGCCATCTTAAATGCAACACCCTTAAAATCGAGATTATGGCATGCAATTAACATGAAATTTACGTAGCTGAGGAGCATTAGCGGACATTACATGCATTAGCGAAGATGAGATATGAAAATGATTAGAATTTCAGCGAGGACTCACATCAAGCGCCTATGGCACCATGTCAAACAAATATTTAAGGCTGCTTGGGGATTTCGATGATTGCAAGTTCAGCAATTGAGTTTTTTTAACGATTAATTATGCCACGTAGAAAATAGCGATCATATTTTGATTTAGTATCCGAGTTCAACAGGGACTGATATTGTGGATTATCTTTCAGGGAAATCGGTAGTCGGGTTGGAAAAAAACCAAACAACTGTAATACGGATATTAATTCGTTTGATGCAGTAGGGTACGACAGACTGACGTGTTCGATCGCACCCACATCAGTGCACCACTTCACATGATGACAGTCAAATTGTGTGCATGGCTGTTATGGATCGCTGAGCCGCATCACGAACCATAACACAGAACATCCAGTCTGTTACGCATCATCCAGTGGCTGCGTGTACCATTCGACACCGCTTACAACAGAGTGGTCTGTCCGTAAGTAGTCCATTGCTTTGTCTACCCTTGTTGCAGAACCACAGACGTTTTCACCGCAGATGGTGCGGTAAAAGAAGGATGTGGACGGCAGAATGGAATGAAATTCTCTTTACTGGTGAGTCACGCTTCAGTCTGCAACATCACGATGGTCGCATTCAAATCTGCAGATACCGTGGAGAATGGATGCTTAACAGTTGCGTTATACACCACCCCATTGATCCTGCACCGAGTATTATGGTATGGAACGATACTGAATGTCACTCTCGCACCCCTCTAGTACGCATTGCTGGAACTTTAAACATCCAGCGCTATGTCTCTGAGGTGTTGGAGTCAGTTTTCCTTCCTTATCTTCAGGGTTTACCCACAGACTATTTAAACAAGATAATGCGCGACCACTCGTGATACATATTGTCCAAGTGTTCTTTGTCAATCATAATATTGAATTGCTTCCCTGGCCTGCTCGTTTTCCGAATCTTCAACGATAGAAAACATGTGGTCTATGGTTGCTCAACAAATGACCCAGATTACATCCCCAGGTACCACATCAGATCAACTTTGGCAACATGTGGAAGCTTCTTGGTCTTCTCTACCCCAAAAACACATCCAAAGTCTCTTTGAATCAATACCGAGGCGTGTGGCATCGGTGATCTCCAACAATGACGGCTACTCTGGATACCGAATTTAGCAGGAAATACACTTCAAAGAAGTCTATAAATTTAATCCTTTGATACTTGGTAAACATGTTATCTACAAAATAAATTTTGCCATGATATCACTTGTCTTTCTTGATGTTGCAATTTGGATGTCCAGCAGTGTATGTCGTTGAACAAAGTTCAGTTTTGTAATATATTCATGAACTAAGTACCAAAAATTATCTCTAAGTTTTAAATCTTAAAATTTTAGAGATTAAATTGTTTTGTTTTATATATAGGAACTTCGATTAACTTTCTCTCAAAACTACGATTTTAAAGATAGCCTAGGGCAACAGAATTCATCTGTTACTCGTTGCGTGGATTACTTATGATAATCAGATTTGGCTAAAATTCTAATGATTTCTTTTGTATTTGTTGAATTGGACCACATTTCAAGTTTCTTATTTCTGTCAATTCAAAATGACTCGTCTTTCATGTTTTAACCTCGTCAACTAATAAGTAAGCATTTGAGCAGGTTTGTTTGTCTTTCTATTCTCACATTCGCACAAGAGGGTTGAGAACTTCGAACTATATTAAACATTCAAAAAGAAGTACATTTAAGCTGGCACTCATTTCTTCACATAATCTTATTGAAAAGGACGCTGGATTTTGTTTCGCATTTCCTCTTAATCCTTTTAAAGGGACTCTGAGCTTTGTTTTGTTTTTCTACTGCTACTTTTTTACCTTCAGAGGGGAGTTAAAAAATCTTCTGAATCATTATTACCATCAACGCTTGAGATGAAAATTAAGCTAAAATTCAGAGTGTCGCATTTCAGCCACCATTTCAGTGAGGGACATTGTCAATTTAAAGAACAAAGATTATGCTAGGCACATTAGTAACTTTAACTAGATCTATCTTAAAATCTTAAAATGACAATAGCAAAAACGTTGCTGCAAATTTTAACTCCACAGCATATAATGCGATTTTCCAATTTATATAACTTTAATATCCTTTTTTCTGCATGGAGATTATTTTCAATGAATTTCTTACATTTTCGTCACAAGAATTTTATCCATTTTTAAAAAATATTTAGTAGAGAATACTATTAATTGACTATTTTAGAGAAGCATCTCTTCGTACAGCTGACTGCGCATGCGCAGAAGAAAACTTATGGTTTTTGCGGCGGTTAGTAGCCAAATGTAGAAAACTGTTCCGCCAACCATGTTAGGCGGGAATATTTGTTCCAAAATCATTCCGCGGGTTTGCGATGGTGTTGCAGGTTGAAGTATAGCTAATTGTTTACTTATTCTATTCTTAAGCCTAAGAAGGGAATACCACGTGTTAGCAGTTTTTCCAAGTTAAGGTACGCAATTATTTTATTACTTCTAAAGAATATTATTTTGTTTTATTGAATCTCTGTAATCATGAGTTCTACAAGTAATTTTACTTTCGAATATTGGGAC
Organism: Latrodectus elegans; assembly: GCA_030067965.1. Classification (NCBI taxonomy): domain Eukaryota; kingdom Metazoa; phylum Arthropoda; class Arachnida; order Araneae; family Theridiidae; genus Latrodectus; species Latrodectus elegans. The sequence continues at coordinate 112,094,434 of CM057809.1, forward strand.
CGGAAATTCACTCGAAAATGTAATTTATATGCTCATGTTAGGCAGCTTCATCCAACTGTGAAGTTAAATATTTCTGGTTTATTACTTTGTGTCTTAGGCCCGGAGTATGCGAGCTATTATGAAGATTTACACACGCACTATTCTTTACACCTCACTGAAATTAATGTCATTTGAAAAGCATTCATTTGATTCAGTTGAATTTATGAATCTTGAAAAAAGGAATTTGAAGACAGCACCATCGCTCTTTTTGTGCAAAGAAGTATGAAAAAGTTATCAAATGATGCAGTTGTAAAATATTTTATTTGCCATCGAAGTGGGATTAAACGAACTGTTAAGGATAGGAAAAGACACGTGAAAAGTCGTGGCTCAAATAAAATTTCTATAACTTGTCCAGCTACAATTAAAACAGTTATTAGAGGAAATAACGTAGATGTTGAGGTTCAAGCAACTCATTTTGGACATTTAAATGAAGTAGGTAGACTTCCTTTACATAAAGAAGATAGGCGAAATATTGCAGTACAATTGGATCAAGGAATTCCAAAACCAAGAATTTTAAGCAATATAGTCACTGAATATTTTCCAACTAAAAGATTATCTTTCACAACTAAAAGAGACTTGCATAATATTTGTAGAGACTTTAAATTACAGAATAATGATATTCTTGATAAAAATGATGCTTTGTTTGTCGATCTTAAAGTTCGTAAAATGAGGAGTGAACCTGGAAATTACATCTTAATTTATAAGCCTGTGACAGAAATGAATGAAGATTTTATGCTTGGTATAATGAGTAATTCTCAACAGAAGATGTTAGAATTGCATGGAAATAAATGTATTATGATTGATTCAAAACATAGTTTTAATCAGTATGGTTTCCATTTGACTACTGTAATGATAAATGATAGTAATTATGAAGGATTTCCAATGGCAGTATCTTATTCATCTAGAGAGAATGCTGAAACATTTGAGATGTTTTTCTCTGCAATTAAGGAACGGGTCTCGATTAAGCCAGCTGTGTTTATGTCAGATGATGCCCCTGCTTTCTACAATACATGGGTGAATGTCTTTGGTGAATGTAGATTTAGACTACTTTGTAGTTGGCACATTAAAAAAGCCATGAAAAGCAATTTAAAATCTAAGGTTAAAGATATTGAGTTGAGAAATTTAATTCAAACTTATTTGTTTAAAATTATTGAAGAAGTTGATCTTGCTACTTTTAATAGCCATTGTAAATCATTTTTTGAGAAATATGAGTTAGTCGACAATGCTAAGTTATTTGTATAATATTTCAAAATCATTATATGCAGAGAGTTGATCAGTGGGCTTATTGTTACAGCGTAGGATGTAAAATTAATAAAAATATGAAGTTAGAAAGATAACATCGATATTTGAAAGATGAAGAAGCAGGTGGTAGGATTGTGAAGCGATTAGATCAATCTCTTTCCATCGTGTTAAGTGCAATCACAAAGAAGCTTGTAGGCAGGTTAATATCTTTAGAACGCCACAAATTAACTTCTTGTCTTGCTGACATATGAAAAAGACATGAAAAAACTAAGCAAGTGAAAGAAATTTATTCTGTGATAGAGATAGAAAGTTGCAGTTCATGGGTTGTTACCAAAGATAATAATGATACTGGTATCATTGATACATATAATGTTGATTATAAAAAAAGAGAAATGCACATGTAAGATCAAATGTGAAGAATGTAAAATCTGTATTCATGAATTTAGCTGTACATGCTTCCACTATTGTATTCAATTTAATATATGTAATCACGTCCATTTTGTTCGTAAAAAATATCCTTAGGTTTTGCCTTCAGCAGTTATGGGTTCAGATTCTTTATCTGTGATTGAGTTGATACACCGAAAGTGGAACATGTTGTTTTATCAGAAGAGATCATGAAAAAAAAAGGTAATGAAGAAAGAGAAAAATCATTATTATCAGATTTAGCCTTGCTACAGGAATGCATTATGAAAGGAACCGATGAACAGTTTTAGAAAGTGGTTTTAAAGATTTAAAAAATAGATATGATGCAGTATTGGTTCAAAATTCTTTTCCTTTAAGTAGTGTTAGTACAGAACTGGCAAATAAATCTATATGTCCCCAGGCTCGTTATAATATTACAAAAAATAATTAAGTTTTTTACTAGGAAGTCTTTGTTAATAAACTTTTATTTAGATTATTTCTTTTAAAAGAAATTTCAGGTATGTTCATTATTAAAGTAAGTATATTTGATTCTATTTATAATTTCAGTGAAAAAAAAATGGAGTTGTATTTATTCAAGATTTTCATTTTATATTTATTCAAGAGATTTTTCATTCCTTTTCTGTATATTTCTTTTTATTTTATTGATATATTCAAGGTATTTTATATGTTTTTCTAACTTTGTATTTACTCAAGAATAATTTTAACTAATTTATCCTATAATTATTTTGTTCAAGAAATAAGTACATTTTTAATTGTAATTAAATGAACATATTGCGTATTTTCCCAGTGTTAAAGGCATGGTCTTACTAAATCTTATTTAGTAATACATTGAACACTTGGTGAGGAGGCTATAACTCAGAACAAAAGACATGTATAGAAATACATATTTATATAATGGGAAAAGAAAAGTAACTTAAGTTATAGCAGAATGTTCCTTATTTCACATGAAATCTTTTTAGATGTTTGGAATATTCATATATCTTTTTAGACACTTCTTTCGTTGGTAAGTTAAATAATAATATTTCACAATTTTATTTCATTTCCATTGTGCTTTTATTGATTTCATTCTATACTTCTTACTCGCTTAAATTATTTATTAAAGACTTGGTGAGAAATATTGTATTAGCTAGCTAATCTTTAAAAATAAATATCTATGTACACTACTGGCCATTAAAATTGCTACACCAGGAAGAAATGCAGATAACAAAATGATATTTATTGGACAAATATATTATACTAAAAATAACAAGTGATTAAATTTTCAAAAAATTTGGCTGGATAGATCCTGAGAAATCAGTACCCAGAACAACCACCTCTGGCAGTAATAACAGCAGTTATACGCCTGGGCATTGAGTCAAACAGAGATTGGATTGCATGTACAGGTACAGATGCCCATGCAGCTTCAACACGATACCACAGTTCATCAACCGTAGTGACTGGGGTTTGGTGACGAGCCAGTCGCTCGGCAACCATTGACCAGACGTTTTCTATTGGTGAAAGATCTGGAGAACGTGCTGGCCAGGGCAACAGTCGAACATGTTCCGTATAAATGAAGGTTCGTACAATACCGGCAACATGCGGTCGGGCATTATCCTGCTGAAACGTAGGGTTTCGCAGGGCTCGAATAAAGGGTAGAGCCACGGGTCGTAATACACCAGAAATGTAACGTGCACTGTTCAAAGCACCGTCAATTACAACAAGAGGTGACCGAGACGTGTATCCAATGGCACCCCATACCATCACGCCAGGTGATGGGTCAGTATGACGATGACGAATGCACGCTGCCAGTGTGCGTTCACCGCGATGCCGCCAAACACGGATGCGATCATCATGATGCTGTACACAGAACCTGGATTCATCTGAAAAGATAACGACTCGCCATTCGTGCACCCAGATTCGTCGTTGATCACACCATTGAAGGCGCTCTTGTCTATGACGCAGCGTCAAGGATAACCGCAGCCACAGTCTCCGAGCTGAGATCCATGCTGCTGCAAACGTCATCGAACTGTTCATGCAGACACTTGTTGTTTTCCAAACGACCCCGTTTCTTGATTTACGGCTCGTGACGTATTTGCAGGATCCATTACGGCGATGGGGATAATATGCCTGTCTTCTCGGCTGCTAGTGATAGGTGGCCGTTGAGATCCCGCATGGCGTTCCGTATTACCGTCCTGAACCCATCGATTCCATATTCTGCTAACAGTCATTGGATCTCGACCGACGCGAGCAGCAATACTGCAATAAGATAAACCGCAATCCTGGTACGCTACAGTTCGACCTTTATCAAAGTCAGAAACGTGCTGGTACGCATTTCTCCTTCTTACACGAGGCATCACAACAACTTTTCACCAGGCAACAACGTTCAAATGCGATTTGTGTATGAGGAACCGGCTGAACAATTTCCTCATTTAAACACAATGTAGGTGTCGCTACTAGCGCCTGCTTTGTCTGAATGCGCTGAAAAGCTAATCATTTGCATATCACAGCACCTTCTTCCTTTCGTATAAATTTCACGTGTGTAGCATGTCGCCTTCTTGGTGTAGCAATTTTAATGGCCAGTAGTGTATTTAAGAATTTTTTTAAATTTCAACATCACTTACATTGAAAAGATAATGGATTTAGATTTTTTTTTGAAATTTAAATAGTTTAAGAATAATGATATTGAACCATTTGATGATATAACAAACAATGCATGAAGTAAATTTAAATTTTGACAACAATAATGTCAAAATAAGAAATATAAGTGTTGTAAATTTTATGGAAGTCATTTCTTTAAAAAATTCCATGTTGGAAGCAAAATTAACAGGTATAAAAAATCTGCAGAAATAATATATATGTATATATACTGTCTGTGTACACTTACAATATGATGAAATTATTTATTTAATTCATTATCCATTTCTCATTTATTTTATAAATGTTACTAGAAATAAAAGTATTTGAATTCAAAATTTTAAATAAATAATTTTATTAATTGAAAAAATCTGTTTACAAGTTTAAGTATTTCAATATTTATTGTAAACCTCTTAAAATGTGAATGTATAAAATTATAACTGTTGGGAATATTAAATGTAAATACATACACATTTAGTATTTATATATAATTGCTTTTCCGAAAACTTTTGGTCATAAGTAAGAGTTATGCTATATCACTGTTTATAAAAGTAAGTTATTAATGATTAAAATTCTTGCCAATCAACTCTACATTTAAGAATAAAATGATAATTAGTAATAAATTTATCGCTAAAATATTACAATAGAATTATCAAAAGAAAAATTAAGCACTCTTTTTGCTTTTAACAGTGCTCTTAATATAATAATGAGTTGAGATGTTTTTTACTGCATTTTGAGTTTTGGTTTTGGTTTTTAAACTTAGTTTTGGTATTCGAGATTCTGTTCTATGGAATGTCAACGGTATTGATTTGGTTTTTTGGAATGCAACATGTATTGGTAAACACGTGTTAGTTTGGTCTAGTTTTGATTTGAGGTGTGTAGCCTACTCAGCTATGTACCTCTTTTGGAATAACCTGGAATTAAGCCTAATATTTCTTCATTATATTTGATTTTTTCCAAGTGGAATCATCATTGCTGTCTAGTTGGCTGTCCTACGCTGTTCCTCTAACCAAGAATCTTTCTGCTGTGCATAACAAAATTTTTACATAATCTTGCAATTTGCAAGTGAAGTTACATAAGCTATTTACATTGTTAGTACATATTACATTATCAGTTACAACTTTTTTCTATAAACAATTATAAATTTTCTTGGCTAATTACAATCTTCCAATTATAAAAATAAGTTTTCTTGGTTACCATACAATTGATAATTAAAATTTATTTACTTAAATGGGTTTGCACACCCAATTGGGAATAATTCACATGATGCTACTTGACAGAAAAAAATTATATATATTATTTACTCATCCATATAAAGAATAAGTAAAGAAAATTTTATAAATAGTTTATAATTTAAGTTTTTCACATAATTTAAGTTTTTATTTACTATTTTCCATAATGGTTGATAAATGTTGATTATGAATCACACATTTAGTGGTCACCCACCAAAATATTCTACACTCATGAAAACCCGCATTTTAGGTTCGCCGGGGGGAAGGGGGTAGGGATTGTTTACAAATTGCGCAGCTTACATTTCAAATTTTATCATTCCTTACTTTAATTTGGCTCAATTTTCTACCGTTGGTTTTAATCTTAAAAATGACCTCGGTTTATGGAAATTATATAATTCATAAGGACTATATCTTTCTATTTTTTTTTTTTTTTTTTTTTACTTCTAAATTGGGTAGTTTTTCCAATATTTTTGTAGAATTTTAGCGCATTATTCTTTATAAATTTAGCGAGCGTAAGCATGCCAATACTTTTTCTTATAAGGGTATTTCTGTAATAATATTCAGCATTGGTTACAAAACTTAATATTTTGTTTTATTGAGTTTCGAGGAATTTCATTGTGGATTCACAAGTGCCCCCCCCCTTTCAAATAGATCCAGCATATGTCATCATCGGTCTTATACACTAACATTTAACGATTTGTACACTAACAATTTATTTTTAATAGTTAATTTTGAGTTTTTTGCCATTAGTGAGTACAATTTTTGGATTGCTCCCGATGATTTACGCTTGATATTACTCACATGGGGTTTCCATGTTAACTTTTTATCCAATATTACTCCTAAGTAGGTTACCTGAGAGAGCTCCAGGGTATTTCACAATCATGTATTTTAACAGTTTTACACGGTGCTCTCCTCCTAGTAAATAGTACCACAGTTGATTTGCTGGGGTTTATTTTTTATTTTCCATAGTTTTAACCTGCTTTCAATCAGGTTAATATGGTTAGAAATCTTTTTAACAATTATGTCATGATTTATATCCGTTGTAAGGATAGCTGTGTCATCAGCAAATAAACTTAGCATATTGTTTGGATTTTGAGGGATGTCATTTATATATAAATTAAAGAGAAATGGGCCAAGAATAGACCCTTGCGGGACTCCAGCTTCTATACCTTTAGAGGATGAGAACTAATTATTTATTTTTACTTTAAATGGTCTAAAGCTTAAATAATTTTTGACAAGTTTTACTAAGTATGGGGGGAAATTTTCATTAATCATCTTATTGGCAAGGCCTGTGTGTCAGACCATGTCAAAAGCTTTTTCAATATCTAAGAGAATAGCACCTGTAGACTATTTGTTTCCAGTACCCATGGCAATTTTTTCAGATACTCTGGTGGCAGATGGAAAGCCCTTCTCTAAACCCAAGTTGCTGTGGAATGATGATTTGTTTTGCTGTATCATGCTCCTGAAGATTTTGCAAGATAAATTTTTCTGCCAGTTTGGCTAATGTTGGCAGAAGTGAGATTGGCCAATAGCTGGTTACTTCTCTGAGATTTTTCCCAGGTTTCTTAATTGGGACAATTATCGCTTCTTTCCACTTTTGGGGGAAGTATGATAATCTAAGGATGTCATTTATAATTTCCGTTATATAGCAAATTGTTATAACTGGTAGTTGTTTCACTATTTTATTAGTAATTAGATCATTACCTGGACTCTTTTTTAATTTAAGTTGTGAAATTTCAAGTTCTAAGAGTGTGGCATTAATTTGTTTTATTTCTTGGTTACCATGTTCAATGTTTTCAATGTAGGTACGCTTACATACATTTCAATTTTTTCTTCGTGTTCCTTGCTTATAATGTTGTTTAATTTGAATTGGTTTTCTAAGCTATTTGCTATTAGTTCACTTTTCATTGCCTTTTCATATTCCAGTGTAGCACCGTTTTTGATTGGGGGTATGGTGGATTTTTCATTTTTCATTCTGCTGACCGCTCTCCAAAACGAACCGTTTTGGACATTTAAGTTGGATAAATAATCATTCCAATTTTTATTATTAAAGTCTAGTATTTCTTTTTTAATTTTAGCTTTTTCTGAGAGAGAGTTTATTTTATTTTTTATTTGAGGGTGCTTGTACCTATTGTATAACTTTCTTAGTTTGTTTCTTTCCTTTATCAATGTGTCTATCTTGTCATGCAAATTTCCTTTATAAATGTTGTGTTTAACAATTTTACTGTGCTCTATTTCTTTTATGATTACATTTGTAATGTTTTCAACTTTTTTTTTTCAATATCATTTACAGATGAGAACTCTGTTAGTTCATTAAAATTTATATTATTGTTTATGTAGTCTAAATTTTGGCCAATTTGTAGTGATTTTGACGTTATGGGAATATTTCACATTTATATTTCCCAGGCAGGCTATAACTGGATAATGACCAGAATTTAATTTCTCAATCGTGGCGATTTGGGAGGGATTCGGAATGTCTCTTAGCAACATCAAGTCAATGTAATTTCCATAGCGGTACTCATAGTGAGTTGGTTTATCTGGTTTCTGCAATCTCACGTCTGTGTTATCAATAAGTGATTTGATATGCATTCCGTTCTTATTGTGATAGTTGCATATCCAATCAGGATGCTTTGCATTCAAATCTCCAGCAATAACTATTTTGTTGTTAAGGGATAACAAATTTTCGAGGTCCATAGTTAATGAATTGTGTCCTTCAGGGCGTACGTAGATGGAGCTGATAACAATATTATCTTCATTTTCCTGATGTATTTTTATTATGGTGGCCTGCATATCTGGAAGTGGGGATTTTAGTATGCTTAATTTTTGAACGTACTAAAATATAGCAGTACCACCCGCTTTTGATGTATTGTCATTTCTATGAATTTCATAATTTGGAATGCTGAAATTCGATTTAGAGTTAAATTTAGTTTCTTGTAGTAGTATGACATCTGGGTTGTGGTTATAAATAAAGTTTAGTAATTCTGCACGTTTTCCATTTAGTCCCATTTAGTTTTAAATTATTATATCTTCTATTTATTACTATTTTGGTCATTCACACTTAGGGCTTTAAACAATAAATGCCTTTTTTCTGTTGGGTGGGCTGCCTTTTCCATTAGGGGAATTGAAATCAACAATGTTGGGGATACTTGAAATATAATGTTTATTTGTTCAATCAAATTTAGCACATTCTGAAAATTGTCTATTCCTTCAATACTTGGTAAGGGGATGGGGTGTGAATTGCTGGTTTTATTGGTTCCTGCTGAAATACTGGCAAAGGAACTTTCTTTTCTAACATAATTTTGCTTATTACTATTGTTATTCGGCTGCTGTTTGTTTTTGTTGCTTGGATTTGCTGGGCAATTTTCATAAGATGCTTTATGCTTACCACTACAGTTACAGGACTTTGGCTTATCGATTTTCTTGTGAGGGCATTCCTTAGACATATGTTTACTTTCACATTTGACACAATTGGATTTAAGAAAACACACAGAAGAATTATGCACAAACCCTTGGCAATTATAACATTGGATGGGTTGTTTATTTATATATTTTTCAGTTTTTATCTTAATGTTTAAGACTTCAGTAACTTCGAAAATTTTTGGTGCAATTTCATTACCGTTTACTGTTATAAGAAAGCAAGCAATTGGCTCAAACTTCCTAAATTTTCTCATCACAGTAACATTGGCAACAAAGCCCAATTCTTCTAATTCCTCTTTTAATATTTCAGGGTGTGTGCATGGTGGAATTCCCTTAAAAACTGCCTTTATATGTTTTTCTGTTTGATGTTTAAAAAGTAAACATTCAGTGTTATTATCTGTTAAAAATCTGGTTATTTCTCTATGAGCTTCACTACTGCTTGGGGAGATTTTTAGGTATTCACCACTTTACTTGGCATTTAAGTCTTTATCTATATCACTTTTTAAATTTTTTAATAAAATATTATAATTATTTTCAAATTTCCCAAAAATGGGGGGTATTCTACTTCTGGCAATTACGTTACTTTGATTATTATGCATTATAACAATGTCATTAGTAGTCATATTATTTAACACATTAAATTTTTTATTTATTTCCATTAGATTTTTTTCAATAATTTTAACTTTACTATTGGCAGTTTTTTTGGCTTGATGAAGTCCTCATCATCAGTTTCTAGATCTTTTTGTCGTTTGTTTGGAGTTCTTGTGATTCCACTACTAGTACTAGGGATGCATAACAGAGTATTATCTACAATTGGGGTCACCCTATTACACACACTCTATTTACAGTATTAGTAATATTATTGCAATTATCAGTATTTACATCATTACTAATATTTACATTATTATTATTTACAGAAGTAATAGATTTATTTTCAGTTATAGCAATACCATTATTTTTACATGTTTATTTACAACACTATCAATATCAGAGCATTGCTTTTCACAATCAGAAGATACAATTACTGATTTATATTTAAGTCCTAAATCTACTTTATCATTATCTTATTATTGTTACAATTAAACATTCTTTGTTTACCTTTAGACATTTTTTAGACTGTTTAGTTTTAATAATAGGTTCATTTTTACTATTAAAATTTACTAACACATTACTACTACTATTATTATCAAGAGCATCATGTAAATTACAGTTAGATATTAAACAGTATCCCAACTGGGAGTACTTACCCCAGATTTCTTGTGTTGTCACGAACGCTTGTTGATATAGTCCATTATGATATATCCAAATAGAGTTTTTGTTGTATTCCGTGTGCATTTGTTCAATTTTTTTGTATTATAGGCCTCTGGGTATCCGCGAAGATGGTAAGCAGTCCACAATACTTTGCAAGTTCACTTAATGTATCGCATCTTTCCATCTTGGTTATAGGCACTGAGGGGTCCATGACGAGGTATTGGTCCAGTTTTGGAACAAATGCTTTAATTAAAGTCACAAAGTCTGTATTCAGTCCATTACTTTCTACATTAGTTCTAGAGCACTGCATTGAAACTCCACATCTAGACAGTCCTTCACACTTTTCCAGTTCGTAATCCATGCGTTGGTGGCCCTCAGAAGGGCTTTTTTGACGAAGAGTTCGAGTGCAGGTCCATACTAACGAGAGAAACACTATAGTCCATATCCATTTGCACAAATCTATTTGTTGAGGTCGTAGTCATATCCATGTCGGCATTAGGATCCATAACTCCAGCATTCGCAGCGGCCTGAGCATAGTCATGATCTATTCCGCAGGATTGCTGGTTACGGTGATCGGGGTTCCACCCACCGCTGGCAGTCATCGGAGGTGTAGTTGGAGGGAACAAAAGGGAAATGTACAAACCGGTTTCAGGAGGTAGGAGAAAGCACGTCTTATCCAGTCGAAGTTAACATGCTGAATCGTGTTTGTTTTGACCCATCCTGTATTTACTATGAAACGTTGACATTTTAGGCAGGCAGCAAACCTGTGCACCGCGTTGCTTGTGGATGGTGTTTCATTGGTGTCTGTTTTGTGGATCCCTGGTGTCTGGTATACCAGCCAAGCACGAAACAATTACGTCATTAACAACGTCATTCCAAAAATTAACTAATAAAAATTTATTTACAGTTTAGCTTGTATTATTATTGTATTGCGTATTTGTTAATATTTTTATATTTAAAAACATAATCATGCCCAAAACGCCACGAAATATTAATACTTTGATATAAATATAATACTTTTTTTTTTAAAAAATTTAAATATATGTATAATACTTTGATTTATATATCAACAGCAAATATTATTGCTGAAGTATATTTGGAAGAGGAAAAAAAGGGAGGACAAAATTTAAATAACATAAAACTGATTCCAAAATTGCCCATGTAACTTATTTAAAATAGAGTTAACAATATTTCTTTGAAATGAATTTTTATAAATTATAAATAATAACTAAATTGGAAAATCATTTTATAAAAAAATATTTTTTGCTACAAATACTTATGTATTTGCTACAAATACTTATGTATTTGCATTACTTATGTAAAAAAATAGCATGATTTCTTTTTTTTTAATATAATGCAAATACATAAGTAATTAAAATAATACTTATGTATTTGCATTATATTAAAAATCCTAATTAAAAAAATAATTACATTTTATTTCAGGGTCTGTTTCATAATATTTAAATAAAAATACAAATAAATTTATTTATTATATTAAAGAGTTCAAGTAGTTAATGTATTCATAAAAGTAACAATAAATATAACTATAATATAGTTTTTAAATTAAAGTTTCTGCAGTGTTTTAATTGCAATTTAAATTAAAAACGTTTCATTCAGTTAATTTTTATTAAATACTAAATATATTCGAAATATTTTTCTAATTTTAAAAAGCAATTTTAATGAGGAAGACTTAAATAAAATGAAAATAGTTTTTAAAAATCTTGTGAGATTTTACCAGATTATTGTTTTTTGAAATTATTATTAATTATTCAAATGAAATTTTTATTATATAGTTGATTTTTTAAAATTTTTATTAAAATAATTATCATTACGTAGGTTTTACAAGCACCTGTTATCTATTGAAAAATATATAATCGAATAAATATATAAGTATATATTATAAAACAAAAAAATGAAATTCTAAAACATATTGACCAATTAAATTTAACTTGCTTTTAAAATATTCAATGATAAATTCTACATATTCTACAGAAAATTTGAATTCCATGTTCTTATATAAACAGCGCGAATTAAGTAAATATACACTTGTCGCTCGGTTGTGGATGAAATAGCGGAAAAAAATAGCATGATTTCTTTTTTTTTAATATAAGTTTCAAAGCCATGGCAACACAATTTTAATTATTGTAGAATGCAACCATAAATGCTGAGTATTTGCTTCATATACATTAAACACATTAGAAACATTCTACATGGTGAAACACGATTCAGCAGAAATCTGTTGGGGATTTTGTTCGTGATTCTTCTTCTCAAGATTTATTTGAATTAAGAAGACTTTTTAATAATATTTTGATTACCATTTATTATAGTATTAAACTGATAGTTGAATTTATTATTTCAAAGACATTAATATCTCAATATGTATAAAGATATTTTTTTTTCTAGATAATTAATTGGGAGTCAAATCTGTAAATATTATCCTGGATGGTGTGAAGCGAAAGAATGATTTTAAAGTGAGTATCTTTTTTTAATTAAATATATTTTATTTTTTAGATTAGCTCTTATTACTTTAATCTGTTTACTCTACATGAATCCAGTGAGAAAAAATTCAAGCCGGGTATGGCATTTAAAAGTGATCTACATCCAGAGAATGTTTTTCCTGTCTGTGATGATATTTTCATCTATGTTTCCATGTGGAAAGACGGTATTTATGTAAACGTACGCACCTTTAAGCAGTGTGTGTTTGGAGATATGTACTATCCTTCATCAGATGGCTTGACAATGGGAGCCTACTGTTTCTTCATGTTGACTCGAGATGATGATGATCGATTCAATCAAAAACTGGATTATGTGGCGGCGGATTTAGCGCCACCCTTTAATTCTGACTTAAAAATGAAGGTTTTTTGTAATGGTTCGAGAATGCCTGTGCGCTTATCTCCAGAAATTATTTGTAAAAGTTGTCGAAAATATAACTACTCGATTGTGCTTTTCCAAGAACATTGGAAAAATGTATGTAGTTTTAAAGATGATATTTTATCCAGTGTAATAGATATTAAATTTAAGAATGTTGATTTTTATGATGCATACACAAAGCAAACAGCCCTCTCAGAATTGGATATTGAGAAGGATTATACAGATTTACTATGTAGTCATTTGATGACAGTGATAACAAAAAATCTTTATAAACATAATCTGCTAGGGATGTATAAGGATGGCAATACCGAAAATACAGTGGCCCTATTTAGTGAGAGTGCAATAGAATTGGATATTGATATCATTGCTGAAGACTTTTTCTATGAAACTGTCGGGGTAATGTTACCAGATGGTGAAAAACTTTTAGATTATATTCATAAAACATTTTTACAAAGTATTAACATTTCATGTATTATAAAAGACATAAAGAAAGAAATATGTTGATTAGAGTCTTTTTGAGTGTGTATTTCTGACATATTTGTATATATTTTTGGAAATGTTCTTTAATGTAATAAACATTTGATATTTAAAGGCTTAGAATTATTTTTTCATTAGTATCACACATACATATATTTTATTTACTAAATAATGATATTAAATATATATGCTTTATTTAATGTTAGTATATAACTAGTGCAAAAAATTAACTATTATAATATCAATATTTAAAGTAATTCTTTATTACATTTTCATAATAAAGTATATTTACAAAACTTGATAATCATGAAACATTATAAATATTAATCTTATTTCATTAATATGCTTTTTATAGAAAATGATTCTACATCACAAAAAAATCAGTACTTAATATACATCTATATACAATTTAATGAAAATAATTATTTCAAAATATCAAATTCGAGGAATTACATAACAATATTTAAAAATACAAAAACAAGAAAAAAATAAATGAATAAATCATCTTTCAGAGGGAAAAAGGTTACAAAAGTAAAAATCTCATATAATACTATTTCAAAGAAATTCCAATGAATTTAGTTTGAGATCATAACACTTTTCTTATAATGTAAATAATATCATTCGTTCAAAGAATAGTGACCAATGGCAAGAGTGGAAATACCATCAGGATTTACGTGCCTTTTACTGTCTTTAAAAGATAATGCCAATTTATTTTCCTTTATAGAAAATAAATCATGATTTTTGGATCGTATTAAATTCATGTTGATGTATAACTCATTGTTATTAAATAAACAATTTTTATAATCATTAAAAGTAATTTGTGTTTTCAAAACTTGTTATTTTATTCCTTTAATTGATTTTCTGATTTATTTTCTGTCTTATATGCATACATTTTTGATTTAAAACCGGTCATGATGCAACCATTATTTTCGTCTTTCATTTTGCCGAATACTTTTTTATTTGTCAACGGCATATCAATTCTACACCATAATCGGAAATGTCATATAAGTGAATTTTTAACTTCATGTCGCCAAAAAAATCCTTAACTTCATAAATAATGGAGTCCGTGTCACGTACATAATCCCTTTTCATCTCTTCGTAATGAAAGGAATATATCAAATATTTTGAGGATAGCCATCCCAACATATATCGGCTTAGAAAATTTTATTTCAGTTTTTTTAGATGCACACGGCTATGCAATTTTCATTAAAAATAGTCCTGTAATCAAAGTTAGGTTTCGCTATTAATTTACGAACTTGTTCCTCAGAAGAACATAATCTTATGTCTAATCGCTTTCTCACATTTTCCATTGTTTTTCCAAAAATGCTTTTGTTCATTAATTTAAAGAAATCTTTATGGAAATCGTTTGCTGCTTCTATTCTTAATTTTGTATTTAAATCAACCGTTAATACTGTTTTGGTGTCAGAAAATATTTAAATATCGTACTTGAGAAGAAATATTAGATGAGCTATATTTTAAAAAGAAAATTGATGGGAAATTTTGCTTTTATTATCCCCAGTTATTTAAAAAATTTTAACTAAAAAGGTATAAGAAAACATAAATAACATGTAACCAAAAAGTATAAACAAAGTTATATAATTTCGATTAAAAGAAAAAAAAAGTAACGCGTATCATCTTCAATGCGAACTTGACAGTAAAAAATCTCTTCAATTAAAGAGATATACATAGATAAAATATAAATATATTAATAATTAACACTATGAATATTTCGTTAAATAATTGTTACTTATTTAACAAGAAAATAAACAGTTAATTTTTAAACACAAATGCTTACTTTAAAAGAAAACATATTTAGGAACAATAGAAATGAAGCTTCTTTCCTTAATGACCACTTACGTAAGTTTTAGGAAAATAAGGAAACGATTTAGTCGTCGAATTCGCTTTCCTTGCCGGAATTGCTTTTTTTCTTTCCCTTTGTCTTATTTTTTTATTTATACATTTTTTACTGAGACTGGAAAATTCAAGTTTCTTTCTTTATTTGTTATTTTTTAATAATACATTAATTTGTCATCTATTTTTTAATTATGAAATTTGAATAGTTTCATTTTTTTTATCTGTAATGTTTATTTTTTAATATTTATACTTAAATTTAAAAAAATTCAATTCTAATGAAAATATATAGACCATTAATTAAAAACGCAAGTTTTACTCAAACATCAGTTAAAGATAATTATAAAGGATGTGCATAATTAGAATTACCATTAATTCGTGTATTTTTAGTGTTATTGGAGAAGAAGAGACTGCGCAAACATCTGCAACACTTTAATTATTTTATCTTAAATTGTAAACTTTTTTTAATGTAAATAAATTACATTTTTAATTTGCGAGAGAGAGAGAGAAATGTGTTGTATATTATTTAATTAAATATAAATAAATACATTTTTTCTTAACCACCATCAATACGTATAATATCCTAATTTTGTGTGTCCTCCGAATTTTTGTAAGAGATTGTAGAAAAAATGGGTACACAAAATGATATCAAACTTTAACACATCATTGGCATTATTAGAAAGTTTGACATCAACCATATGGTGTTTCGAGAATTCGGTAAGAGTTTTAAAGCATTATATTGTGCGGAAGAGGTTGTGTTAGCAGCACTCTTTTTATCCATAAGGAATGTTGTCCTGTCGGTAAAATGAGAAAGGCTATAAGAACACCATCTGAATTCATATGAAATAATGATCTGATAAATCAATATTTTGATGCCAGTAATCAATCTAATTAAAGCGGATCTTCAGTAAAACTGTTGTTATTTGTTTTCAATAGAACTGTATTGCTGGCCACCCAAATTGCAACACTAAGAAAGACAAGAGATAGCACAACAAAATTTATTTTGTAGACAACATCATCACACCAAGTATCTAGGGATTAAATTTATAGACTTCTGTGAAGTGTCGTTCCTGCCAAAACTAATAGCCAGAGTAGCCGCCATTGTTAGAGATCACCACTGTCAAACGTCTCGGTATTGATTCAAAGAGACTGGGTGCGTTTTCGAGGTACAGCAGACCAAGAAGCTTCCACGCGTTTCCAAAGTTGATCTGCTTTGGCAGCAGGGGATGTTATCTTGGTCAATGGTTGAGCAATCATGGACCACATGCTTTTGATCGGTGAAATATCCGGAGAGTGAGCTGGCAAAAAACAACTCAATCTGGCAATTGACGAAGAACCCTTGAACAATGTGTGCCACCTGTAATCACGCGTTATCGTGTTGAAATATGGCTGTGGTCAAGCTCTGAAGGTAAAAAAGAACAATTGGCTCCAACACCTCGGAGATGTAGAACTGGCTGTTTAAAGCACCTGCAATGCGTACCAGAGGAATGCGAGAGTGATATTTCATACCGCCACATACCATAATACCCGGTGTAGGACCAGTGTGGCCGTGCATAAGACAGCTGTTCAGCATCCTCTCTCCTAGTTGTCTCCATATTCGAATGCGACTATCGTGATGTTGCAGACAGAAGCGTGACTCGTCAGTAAAGGCAATTTCTTTCCATTCTACCGTCCACCTCCTTCTTTCATCCCACCATTAGAGGCGAAGACGTCTATGGTTCTGCGACAAGGGTAGGCGAAGCAATGGACTACTTACGGACAGACCACTCTGCTATAATCGGTGTCGAATGGCAAGCGCAGACACTGGATCATGCGTTACAGACTGAATGTGTTGTGCTATGGTTCGTGATATTACTGAGCGATCCGTCACCTCCATGTGCACAATGTGACTTTCATTACGTGAAGTGGTGCACTGAGGTGGGTGCGATCGAACACTTCGGTCCGTCGTACCCTCCTGCATCCAACGATCACATATCCGCATTACTGTTGTTTGGTTTCATCCAACATGACTACTGATTTCCCTGAAAGATAATCCACAATCTCTATAGGCCGCTATCCTTCCTCTGTCGAACTCGGATACTTGATCAAAAAATGATCACTTTTTTCTACGGTGCATAATTGATCGTTTCTTTTTTATTTTTTTAAACCACAAGAAAAACACAAGTGCTAAACTTGAAATTTTCAAAAATCTCCAAGCCTTAAATAGGGCTTTGAATTGACGCCACAAGTGTGCGTGATGTGCGCCTGTGGCGAAATTCTAATTATTTCATTTCTCATTTCCGCTATTGCATGTTGTAAATTTCATGTTATTTGCATGCTTCTTTCAGAGAGTTGCATTTACGGTGGCCAACAGCGTATATTCCTTGGAAATATTGTATTTATAATCCATTGTTGAGAACACTTTTTTATGACTTTTTCTGTTCGATAGTAAGCATTGTAATTTAAACTGGCGAGAGTAAAATTTGAATCTTTATAGATATGAGAAGTTTTAATCATCACTTCTCTTCCACATAATTTCGACATAGTTCTACTGACACTGTGTGGAAATAATTTACTTTTTATCATCATGAAAACATTCAGAAATTTTCGGTGACTATAATTTTACGCGATTTTTATGGCATGAGCCAGAATGAGGATTAATGACCTGACGCATAACACTTGTTTACAAATTGATCAATGACCGAGCAATGCTCTGCCATATTTTATTCATCTTTAGTGAGCTGCTTTTGGTAAAGCTTTCATTATATGCACAATTTATTCAATATATGCTGCGCAACTTTTGTGTATGTCTACAAGGATTTAAGCATCACATAAATTTGTCATTTCTTCTAATTTAAACTCCTTTGAAAACATTAGAAAGTTTTAACTAACATTGTTCCTGGTCAATGAATAAAATTTTTTCTGTTAAGGATTATTTCCTAATTAGTTATTTTTCAAACATTTTTTTTTATTTCCAATTGGCCAAAACTCTCATTTATCTACTAAAATAGTTCACATTCTTCTAAGCGCTCCAATCATCTTCAATTCAATCGGTCTTCAATCAATGCTTGACATTTTTTTATGGGGGAAGGTCGTAACTAGGGTTCCATTTATGTTGCATCTTTTTTCCCCACACATCGCTAACCCTCATATATATAATAGAATAGTCCACATCCTTCCAAAAGCCACTATCTATCGTTGTTCTACTATCAATGCTTGACATTTTTCATGTCCGAATGAGGGGGGGGGGGGTATGTTAAGTTTTAAATAATTAACAACCCATTTTGCAATGTTTTTTCACTAGTTAAGTAATATCTTGATCACAAGACTAAAGTTAACTTAAAGACGCACAAAGTAATATTAGCTAACAATGCACTTAGTTGGTTTTCAATTAATCTTCTGCACTTTTTAAAATACGTACGTGAAGCTTAAAGCTGTTTTTGTTAAAACATTTCAAAACACTGCTTCACATAATGCTTATATATATACATATATATATATATATATATATATATATATATATATATATATATATATATATATATATATATATATATATATATATATATATATATATATATATATATATATATATATATATATATATATATATATATATATATAAATGATAATGAATGAACAGAAACTCTTATAGGAAGAAGCTGTCGTAAAAGTAACTGAAAAAATTCGATGTTCGCAGTCAATTTTATTTAATTATTTTGACATTTAGTCATGTGTGTGTGTGTGTTTAATGACTTAATAGATACCGACTGTAATTCAGTAACCTCCGTATTAGCTTAACTTAATTCTCGTAATTTAAAGACCATTCACATGGCAATGATGAAAAACACGAGCCTTTTGTTTAATTAAATCAGAAATCTATACCTTATCACACAATGGAAACAATACTAATTTTTTATTTCATAAGACTATGTATTTATTACTATAAGCAATTGATTGGCTATTGAAAAATTTTGGTAGAAATATAATCTCTTTAAAATAAAATAAAAGCGACTTAATTTGATTTTAAAAAAAACAATTTAAAAAAGAATTTTTTCTTTTAATTATAACGTCATCCGAAAATTCTTTTGTGTTTTAGTAATTTTGCTTTTTCATAATATGCAAACGTTGTGTTTTTTTAAAGTTAAAATAATTTATATATTTAATTCCTAAATGACTTATAAATGACTTAATTTTATAACAGTTATTTGATTTCTTAATTAGCTCCAACTTCTCTTTTCAGGAATTTTATTTAAAAATTATTTTATCTTGGTATTATAGAAAATGTTCATGAATATTACATTAGTTAATGTTTCAAATATTGTTAATATTATTAATTGAAATTAATTATATTTGTTGATTAAACTCTACTCATGAATATTATTTATTTTCAAACAATGATATGTCTTAATTAGATTATATATATATATATATATATATATATATATATATATATATATATATATATATATATATATATATATATACTATTTACTTCGTATGTGTACCATTTGAAATTAACCGATTAAAATTATTTGTGATTCAAATGTAATGTTTCCAGTGTAACCGAATATAATAGTAAATCAAAGAACGTATAAATTGTAAGAATATGCCGATTTGATACATAGAAATAAACTAAAACAAATAAATATAATTATTTTAACATAATATCAGTTTTCATTATGTTAATAAGTGTAAGTGCCTATTGTAATATAATTTCAAAAGCTACATTTTTAGTTGCATTAACAATTGAAAATATTTATTTACTATATTCCAGAAATAACAAAAAATACACTCATAAATGTATCTCAGAATAATGCATTTGTTTTAAATATGTATTTATAATCCGCTTGACATTTATGTAAAAATTATTTCAATAATAAATCGATAGGTAGCGCCACAAATTTAATTATTTTACAGATTTTCTAAGATCTCCCTCAAGCGCAACTTTCGTCCAGTGAGTTTCTTCAGTTACTATAAAATTAATAACGAAAATATTTAAAACATATAAAAATATTATTCAAATTTCCATAAAAGCGATAACAAGAGTATAAATGTTTAATATTGAATTGGAATTAATTAACTATATATAAAGGAACAATGCAGTTTTCACAGCTCCCAAATAATTCACATATTTATTAAAATGAAGTAAGTAAAACTTGTAATCACGTGATATATCATTAAGAATACGTTGATTAAAATATTAAATAAAATATATATATTATATTGCCCAAATATTTTTTTATTTCATTACACACAACAATTATGGGGGTAGTTTAAGATTTGTTCGCAATAATTTTTAAAAACATTTGACTTCAAATATAATACAAATTTATTTCATGTTTACACATTAAGCTAAGGAAATAAGACAACTAGAGTATAATTAGTGCCTCAAATTGCGTTTAAATTGAAATGCACTTAAATAGTATTTTTAATTGAATATTTAGAGAGAGGGAGATAGAAAATACTTTAAAAATGTATTATGATTAAAACATTAAATTTTTTGTTTTTGAAATTGCGAAGATTATTAAATTTAAGTATTTAATTGACAATTTTTAAGGTCTAGATTACTCTTTTAAACTTTAAGGGAGTT
The DNA here is from genome assembly GCA_030067965.1 of Latrodectus elegans. Classification (NCBI taxonomy): domain Eukaryota; kingdom Metazoa; phylum Arthropoda; class Arachnida; order Araneae; family Theridiidae; genus Latrodectus; species Latrodectus elegans. The sequence goes on from CM057809.1 coordinate 112,115,422, forward strand.
CCTTAACGACTTTAATTGAGAATTTTAAAAATTTCGGTTAAGGGATTTCATTTTTTGAATCGTTTCAAGAATTCATACACAATACATTTAAACATAAAAAAGTTTTAATCTAAATATTATCTGAATATGAATAAAATAGATTTCCCTATTTAAATACAATAAAATTTATACGTGTTTTTTTACTTTTTTTCTCAAAAACTTTTCGCAATAAAAACTTCAAATAGAAACTCTTTCTATTTACGGATAATTAAATTCACATGTGTGTTCGTCGTATTAGAGTCGTTTGGTAAATTAATAGTCATTTCTATTTACCTTGTTGTTTCATGACTCTTGTTACCTTTCTATTTCCTTTTTGTTAGTTTTTTCATTTAGCTGACCCCAATTATTAATTTACATGCCTTCACTTTATTGGTAATTACTTTCCAGTAAAATAATGTCAATATAAACTCACAGTGGATACTACAAAGAAAATAACACCAATAAACGAAAAAACATCATTAAAATAGGTCACAAATAATCTGGACAATATCAATACAAATCTGTGAACATATAAAACAATAATTCAGAAGATAATTTATCATTGATAATAGAATAGTTTTGTTCAGTAAATAATGGGTAAAAAATATGAATATATATGAATGGAGTTTGGATAAATATCTCTATTAAATGGTTTTATATAAAAGTTCATAAAAATACATTATTCATTTCCTACTAAGTTGTTCTTAAATTATGTTTCATCTCAAAAATTCCTTAAGCTTTGTTAAAAAGGGCGAATTAGTAGAAGTATTACGGGAAATTTGATCAGGAAAAGGACATCTAACATGCTAATATTGATTGCACAAAACCTATATTAATGCGAGTCCGGTGTCGCCGTTTCAAAAACTGCTTCTTCTGCGGAAGAAAACATTTCCAAGAAAACATAGGAAATGTTTTCTTGAGAAGAAAACATTTCCTACCCCCAACAGAAAAGGGAGGGTCATTTTCATCCCATTTAGTTGCTGAAGATTTCACCGTGACTAGTCTTTATTTTTAAGGGTGATATCCCATGCTGGGTCTACCATAATTTTGATGAAAATGCAACTGGGTTTTCCATGAATTCTACATTTATCGATAAGCGATTGACTTTTTATCATTCGTTATTTAACGTGATCAATCAGATTAAAAAGATATTGCAAAACTCTTAAGATATATACTAATCTATGTCAAGCAAATTTAATCTGTTTCGTAAACTATATGCTATGGTATATATTAATTTATTGTAGAACTTTTTGAAATTATTGGTTAAAATAATTACATGTAAATTTCATTGATTAAGTTGATTTTTAGCCTATAAAATACATATTTAAAATAAGAGATTTTTTTAATGTAATGAAACGTAATTGGCTATAAGAAAAATAAGCAATAAACTAATTGAATAAATTCAATAACATTCCTAAAAACAACATGCCTGATATTAAAAAATATTGCTTTAGATATTTTGAAAGACAAATTTTTGTTTATAAGCGAAAACATGTAAATTACCGAAGCCGTATTTAAAAAAGATTGTAATTTGTGTGTTAACAATATTAAGGATTTTTGTTTTACATTTGTTTTAAATATTTTTGTCATAAGTGATTCCTATATTCATTAGATAAAAATACATGCACTTTTATCTTTTCATTTTGGGAAAAAAAGTTAAAGCTGGAATTTTCCTTTCTGAATTTCCGTGACTAGGTATGAAACGTTTTACGTAATGAATGTTATGTGATCAAATTTGTGGGTTGAACTATTTTAATGAGTAATATTCAGGTTAATTGCTTATAAAATTGTTTTTGCCATGCAATAAATTGAAAAATTTTGTTCATTCAAATTTTTAAAAACTGAAACTTTGAAAATTGTTTATTTAAAGAGTACATTCTAAATGTACTCATATTAGTCTCAAAAAATATTTCTATAAAATTCTTATATTGTAGGTAGAAAAAACATATTAGTTAATATTAAATATTTATTCTTATCTTTAGTGTTTTAAACTTTATGCAGAGGAATGCTTAATAAATTATCTTTTAAAAACCAAAATCATGTTTATTTTAAATTTGTGTAGCAATTTAAACTGCTAAGTAAATAAACTGACAACTTTAAAGTAATTTTAAATATACATAACAGCTTACTTTATGATTGGAAATACTTTCATTTTAAGTTTTATCACTTCTAGTCGCATATTTTAGTTTTGCGATCAAAAAATATCAGATCGTCCTAGAATGTATCCATAAACAATGGGCCTTATCGCTAGGAAGAAACCCAGAAAGTCGTCTAGCTTGTACTCCTACATGTATGTATGCAGGAAAGAAGAGAAAAGCAGCATATAGTCTTCATTGTTCAGTAGTGGCAACACCCCATAGAATACAAGGCCTGAGCGCGTGAGTCATCAAAAGAAGACCTGTTAAAATATTCGCCGTCTCATTGGCAAAAGTTGAACAAAATTTACATGCGTAAAACCATCAAATGTCTAGTTATTATTATTTTTTAATAAGTAAAATATTACATTTAACAAATCAAAAGCATATTTTATCTTTACAAAATATGTTTCGATCTGCTTAAGTTAATTACTTTAAGAATTAGTTCATTACTTAAAGGTAGAAGAATTTTACTTGATATATCTTTTTTTTTTTTTGTTTAGAAAAATAGTAAAACTTAAAAAAATAAGATTTTAAAGTTGTGCGTGTTTACTCTTCTGTTTGTCATTTAAATAGTTATATGAAATTTAATATCACAATCATATCAAAAGCGTTTCCTCGAGTTTGAAACAAGAAGTACATTACACTAAAATTAAAACACAAATTTAAGTTTACGATATTTGTAAATTGAAAAAATATATACATTTTTATATTGATTATTCATCGTAATACAATTGGACTCACTCGAAAAACATTCATAAGGAATATAATTTGGTTTTATTAATGGAAATGCAATATATATATATATATATATATAATATACACTATATTTTTATATTAATAATATTGACTTGAATTATAAGTTTACTAATTCTTTTTCTTTTAATTAATGTACAGGATATTTAAAATAAATCATATTGTAATAACTGTAATCTGTTGCAGAAAAATATTAGAATTAACAATATTTTATTATATCACTTTAAAATTAACAAACTTAAATTACTTTTATTTGTAGAAAATAATTTTAGATTTGTTAAAGTAGTATTTAATTAACTAAATGAATTATATTGTTAAGTAGAGATAGAAGAATTTTACTTCCCTTGGAAGAATTTATGAATAAATAGTAAGACATAAAAAGGAAGATTGCTTATCCTGTTAATTATTTGTTACGAAATTATTTCTATGAAATTTAACATTAGAATTTTAATGTCATTAGGGGGTGTTGGTAGTAGGCGAGATGGAATCAAGTATATTCCACATCGGGAAGCAAGTTCCAAATACTAGATCATAATGAGTTCTGTAGAAGATGATGTTAAGCTCTTCAAGTTCATCAAATCAAAAACTTCTTTCTTTTTACACAAATACATTTTTATCTATTAGTTTTTATTGTATACTAATTTTACAAATGTAAACAAGGGACAAAGGGTTTCGTTCTAAATCTTTGCGATTTTTCTAACACATATTTTTTCCTACGTAAATATTTTTAAGAATCATTTAATATGCTATTAAGAGTTCGGTTCATAAATTGATTAAATATGATTCTCAAAACAAGCAATTTGGATAAAAAAAGAGTCAAATTGTTAGAGGTTATAATTGTTAAAAATGTTTGGACAACAAAATGTTTCCGTTCCAGGGTATTATGAAAATCGGAAAGAGAGAATCTTAAACATATCATTTTCCTGTATGCAATATTAAATTAAGACTTTTTGCATACTAGCGGTCCTACACTTTACTAAGCAGAGTGCCTTTGATATTTTTCAAGCTATCTTAGCATCATGATAATAGAATCCTATTATTCAAAGAATCAATAAAAACCGTTATTGAATTTTATATTTTTAGTACTTAATTTTATATAATATTATTCATAATAGTTTTTTATTGTTCTATTCAATAAAAAATTTATTTAATTTAGCAACTTGAATTTTAATATATTTATAATTGATGATTTTTTGGTATATAACATTTAATTAATGAATATTCTAAATAAATTATTTTTCATAATACTGTGCATTTGCAGTCTTGTAGTCATAATGAATGCGCCAACTCAGTATTTTGATGTTTTTATTAATTAAAAAGAAAATTGAATATGGACATCTTATTAAAATAAAAAATAAATAATCCTTTTACGAAAATTTTGCTTTTTGAAATTAAACGTAAAGTGTGTTAAATGTGTACTCTCTTAAAATATCGAGTGATTTTCTTTACTCGATGAATGTGTCTAATCCATTTACTGTCTTAAGTAATTTTTTCGATATTAAAAGATTTAATTCCTATTAAATCGGATTCCTTGAGATAATTTTTAAGAGTTAATTTTAATCATTTAAAATTAGTTGAGACTTATGCAGTAAAAGAACGGAAATTCACACCGTTTAATTGAAGTTAAACTCAATATTTTAAGAATGTAGCTATTAATTTTTTAAACATTTTTGTGATAGGAAAACAAAATGTCTATTAGAAAATCAAAAATAAAAATAAATATATTTTATATTATAAAATTTAAACACGTCAGCTTAATGTGTATATTCATAAATAGCTATGTTTGAATTTATCCAGCTCAACCCAAAGTTAAAATTGTTTTTTTTTTTTTTTTTTTTTTTTTTACAAAGTGGGCACTGTTAACAAATCCTAAGGAAGAATGAAGAATGTATAGTGTGTAGAGAGGATAACCCTTCGCTATAACAAATGCGGAAACTGCTACTCATTTGTCATTTCCCAGTGGGCATTACGGGAGAATCCTACAGAGGCGAGTAGGATTACCGCGTTTATAGGGTGGGCCACAATCATATATCATCTCAGAAGAAAGGACAGAGGAACAAAGAGAGAAAGTAACACCCATACCCGAATCGGGATTCGGAACCCACAGCTCAGGAGTCAGGGACGCTAACCACTCAGTCATCGGTCGACGACCCAGAGTCATAATTGACTCGATTTGAAGGAGGAAGGGACAATTTAATTTCACCAATTATCTGAAAGAAAGAATTCAGTCAATCCTATTACTAACAATCTTATACAATTCTGAGAGAGTTAATATATATATATATATTTTAAGATATTGGGCTGGCTGATAAATGTAGTGGTAAGGTATTCTAGGAATTGAGGATAATGAAATCTAATGTCTTCCTATATCATTATGGTAGTGGGTAATTAGTAAGATGGTATGTAAAATAAGAATTTAAAAATTTGTTTCCACAGTGTCTCTAAAATTTAACGCAAATATTATGATGCTGTAGACTAATATGCAACTCAACAAAACACTTAGAAGTAAATCTCTGCCATTCTTGATATCATGATTGGAAACACAAATGCCTTGTTTAATGTCAAATATATTTGAAGAGATAAATATTTTGTGTACATTCCAATGAGTTAAAAGACTTTAAAATATTTGTACATATTTTTCTGTTATAATCTATATTCGTTTTTAATGCAGTTGTGACTGGACAGTACTATAATTGTGATATCCTAGCTTTCACGTGTGATTTATGCGGTTTAATTGTAATCAGTCTAGGTAATTATGGTGACGTGATGTTTGTAATTATTATTATTATTTTTTTTTTTTTTTTTTTACATTCCCTGATTCCATCATCTTAACTCTGTTTCTTGTTCATATTTGAAAAGGTGATAGATTTATTTAAAAGTTTATAGCCAATATCTCGGCAGATAACAATTCCTCTTCAATCTATCACAAAAACATATTCAAATAATAGGAACTGCTTTTTGAAGCTGATTGAAGTTGTACGTGCAAAGGAAATAGTTAATTGATATCGTATATTAAGTGTAACTGGGCTCACACACACACACACACACAAACTGTAAACATTTGCAAATCTCATCGTGGTATGTGTGTGGAGCAAACTTCACACGATTTGAAGTATTCCTTCTGTGTTGCATTTTCGATGTTCAGCTGGTATATTTTCCTATATTCTTTTGAATATAAAAAAAAAGTCTTATTGTTATTTCTAGTTATGCAATAGTAAAGTGCAGTATTAAATCAACATGAAATTAAACAAAATTAGTTTTATATAAAAACTTATTTATGCGAATATTATATTAAATAGAATATAAATATTAACTGTATAAATTCGAAATATTTTACTATAATATTTTATAATTCAAATTTCCAAAGGAAAAAAATTGAAATAATTAAACAACCAGGTAACTATTAAAGTAATCAAATCCTTTAAAATTGTGTTTACCTAACAATTGAATTTATTTTGTTTCAATTTTAAAGCTTAATACTTCATAAAATTTTAAAAACTAAATAAAATCTATAAATTTTCATAACTCATACCTTCTAAAAAGAAAATTCATTTCATATATTATTATTTTTATTATTATTATTATATATTATTAATCACTTATTTATATATAGCATAAAGCGGTTGTTTCCTTCGTTCCAGTTGAGATCATAACTACGCCACTTTATTACAATTCTCATTGGTTTAAAATATCCATGATGTCAGATAACGTTTCACCTACATCACACATCGTATTGAGATGGCGTCGTAAATCTGACATGCCGACGAATTTGCTGCATTCTTCAAATCGCTTTCTTTGAGCGGCAGCAAACAAGACGAAGCTCACCATCTAATGTCAGAGAATATTGTCGAAGTTCATTTAGTTGATAAAACGATATAAGGACCAAAGCATCGGTTTGAGAAGCTGTTTTTAATTGACTCAAACCATTAACACATTGACATTCAAAGAAAAAAATTGAAAAAGACAAGACTAAATATCCACCTAATGGTTAGTTTAAATCGGCAAGGTCAATTTCAATTTTTAAAAATTTCTTGAATTAATAGAATTCTAAATTAATAATTGCAATATTTGTAAACAATCCCTTTTAAATTTTAGACTAATGGCTTACTTACGCCAACTTAAATATTTCCTCTTTTTAATTTTTCTTATTTTAAATAAATAATTTTCCAAAAAACTTCAAATTCTTCTTAAAATTTGTCAACAATCTCAGAATTCTTGCTTTATCCCAATAAAATTATTGCGTTATTTATTAATGCATTAATTTGGAGAAACACTGATTATTTTTATTTATTTTCTTTCACCTTTTTAAGGCTCTTCACTACTTCTTTACCTTAAACTTTTCCAGCTTAAAAGTTAAAAATATGATATAAAGACATATTTTCATTAATTATAATCTTTGTGTTTATTATACAGCAATCTATATCTTCATAGTACAGTGGTTTATAACTTCATATTTATCAAACGTTGTGTCAAATTCTTGTTGTCTCAGCTGTTTCTACTTCATCACTTGAAATCTCTAATTAGATATTTTTCCTCTGGCAATTTTGTAAAAATTTTGAATGCCTTAAACATTTATAACACTTTTTGAGAAGCAATCTTAAGATTTTTACATATGTGCTTTAAAAAATCTTGAAGATTAATTTCAAGTGTAAATTCTTTATCAAATCATTGAATTATTAGTTAAACAGTTTTTTAACTTTTCTGTACATAAAATGATGTCTTCATCGTAAAACTGTGATGTATTGAATCATTGTTAAGTAACAAAAATTTGCCTGTACAATTCATAAAAGAATCAATTAGTGATAATCTGCCATCCTATTTCTATAAATACAATTTTCGGTCATAATGAAGTTTAATTTATATTTTATTTGTAGCTAATATTTAAAGACACACAATTATTTTAAATTTGTGTATATCAAATAATGAAATTTTGATTATTTTACACACTTAGAATTTAAAAAAAATAATGCATTTATTAATAAAGCAGCTTTACATATTATACTATAAAAACAAACAAACAAAAATTGGTAAATATATAAAACAAAAATTTTATATATTTACCAATTTTTCGCTAAATTTTTTAACTGAAAAACTGTTATATTATACTTTTAAAAAACGAATTATTTTAAAATAATTTACAAGAACAATATTGGCTAACTTTTCCAGAATATTTCATTATAAAAATTATAGAGAAGTATTAATTTTTCTTAAATGATTTTATAAAAGCAATATATGTTATTGAAAGAAAATATGAAATTCGCAATAAATTAATAAAAACTGTTGTATTTCTTTTGATAAATACTGTTATGCAGTATCAGAAGAAACATTATATAAAAGAAAAAAAGTCTCATGTGTTATGTGTAAATTGTGATCAGTAGTATGCAATTAAATCTAGCAATAAATGTAAATGTGCAGTTTATCAAGGAAACATATATTGCTACGTTATTCCTTTTTTCAGTCTGATAAAACTAAGATTAATTTAATATGAAATACAATTACTTTAAGCATTATTTATGAGGAATATGTGGCATATCAAAATAAGAAGCGTTTTTCTAAGCTAATTATTTATTGTATTCGCATAAGCATAACATATACAAAGACACAACACTACACTCATAATTTTAAACATTCTCATAGAGGAAAATTAAAATGTGTGGCTTTCGATGTATGGAGACATTCACCTATCCTCTTTGAAGTCCACTCGAGATTTTCTCAAGTAAAGAGCAGAGATTCTTGACAGTCTTAGAAGTAACCCCTCTTAAAAGTCTTTTCTGTTTGGAACAGAAGGAAAAGTTAAAATGAAAAAAGACAAAAATACTTTTTTCTTCCAGTTAGATTTCGTTTTTTTTTTTTTTTTTTTTTTTTTTTTTTTTCCCTAACATTACAATAGACTCAGAAGATGAGTACCATTTTATTTGGAGGCAAAATAAAATAAGAACATTTCTTATATATAGTTGCTTTAAAAATTAACAGAATATATAAGAAAAAACTGTTTGATTACTACCAATACAAGTATTAACATTATATAAAACATATGCATATATAATAAATAATTAATATACACACATATATATTAATTATTTATTATTAAAAAAATTAAAATGTTTTGTTTTTAAATACATTATTTATTTATTGTAAACTAAACACGAGTATTTAAAATTTGGTTAACACATAATTTATAGATTATTGAATACATAAGAGAAAATTTCAACTTGTGTTAATTTGTGGCTATATTTTGTTGTAGACATACAAATGCAATCCAATATACAATAAACATATCATCTCAAATGACATATATGTATATTATATATTTATGGAATGTTTCGATTGATTCAAATAATCAAATTACTAAGCAAAAACAAATCTATTTTACAATAACATTTTAATTAGGTTATGGCATTTCTAGTGAAACTAAATTTGCATTTAGATTCTCAAGTTGTAATCCTCTCATAACTGCTGCAATGTAAACGATTAAATTAATAATTTTATATAATAGCTAATTATATATTGATTACATAATTTTTTCTCGTGGTTATTTTAAGAAAGTAGAATACTACAAATATTTTCTTTCTTTTAAAATGAACCCTATAAAAATGTAATATAAGTGACATTAAATATGAAAAAAAAAAATAAATATGCAGTGTAAACATATCATTTCAAATGAAAAAGGTAGAGATGGCCACCTAAATTGTTCATATTGTACATTTAACTGTTTAGAAAATTGTCTAATTTGAATCATTTGAATGCGTACATGACCAACTAACTTCACTAAAATGTAAATAAATTTCAATTTTCAAAATAATATATTTAAAAACCCATCAATACACACTGATAATGAATACATAATATAGAGCCAGTGAGGTGCAGTAGTTTGGAATTGCTGTTGAAAGCCACATTCAGGAGCATAACTACATCCTAGATACTGAGCCGGTTTTTATAAGGAATCTGGCCAAGTGTTTGCTGCGGCCCAAGTCCTGGTATACTCCAGAATAACCTGATGCAGCAACGAGGGCTATTGCAGGTGCACCAGCTAGCGTTGGCATTGTTGTTTGAGAGAGTGATTGATTCATGAAAAATTTGGATACAATGGCATCAGGTTGTGCAGCTTGAGTTGCTCTCAGAACAGAAGGCGCTTATCCATTCCTCGACGACTGCTGTTCTATCAATTCAGCTTTACGATATATTTTAAGGGATTTGTAATATTCAATCCATGTTGCATTGTGATATGTTTGTCCAGAACTTAATACTTGTGGCTGTGCTATAGGTTGTGAAGCAGCCTGAACTAGTGCTATTGTGCTCGGTTGTAGTTAAGCCTGAGGTTGTCCAGCCTGATTGTAAAACTGAATACATTAAGTAGATCATGTAGTACTGTTTCCCTCGACAGTAGCCTTTGTTTTGTTTTGGAAGTTATAACAACTCCAACTGTAACTGGTTGTGTTTTAAACATGACTGATAGACTCCACTAAGCTTCCAAACAGCAGTATAAGGCAGTAACAGCAGGACCACGTTGAGGATTCTGTGGTCATAGATATTGATCTTGGGAACAAACAGGTGTACCTGGTATTCCTTGGTCACGTTGCATGATTCCAACACAATTTATTATGAGTTGTTTAGTATGATATATTTGTTCAGGATAAAGTTTTTTTGAAGTTGTCTGAATATCAAAATAATGAATATTTAAATCAAAATCTAAAAGGGGGAAATCCAAATAATTTTCCAGATAACTTGTGCTTTTTTTAGTTGCCATCAAAAAATTAATATGCTGTGATCTTCTATAATGTAGTTTAAGCATAGTTATGTGATAAACTTGTAAATATTTTTTTCTTGGAAAGAAAACTCACGTAATTAATTTCTGATAATGCTGCTACCAGGTATAGAACAGTACCAGTTCTAATCCATTACGCTGCTGGTTCATTTGCTCTATTCCTATTTTTTCTTTCTTTATGCTTCCCATTATAACCAGCTGTCTGATTTCGGCCATAAATAAAATTGGGATCATCTCTTATAAAATTATTATTTTGGTTATCACGGTTGAAGTGCCCACGATCAGGTAGATCACTTTGTTCAGATCTAGGCATTGGCCAACCTCGTTCTTCATTCTCTCCTCTGCCATTGCATAGATCAAAACATTTTCTAGGTGGTGGATGTCCACTCATAGCATCTTCGGGTTGACCATTATGCATATCATTCCTAAGAATTCGCTGGTTTCGATTGCGCATTCAACCTCCATCACCTAAACCAATTTGCTATTTCATAAAGTTGAGGATTGATAACTTGGTTGTCTTCTTTCAATACACCAATCAAGTCAGTAACCTGTTTCATATCACTCGTGGCATAGGAAGTATATTCTGTACTACCTTTATTACTACGAGGCTAACCATCCATTCATTGAATACAATTTCCAGAACAATTGGGGTAGTTAGAATTAAGGACAGACTTGACATCATCCATATCTTTACTGATTTTGTTGAACAATGCAACTGTGCAATTTCATAAAAGAAATTTTCCTTTATATCCAATTCATAACGAATTACAGCTGTTTTAGTCTTCACACAACCCAATTCACATGTTAGTTCCACTTCATCTAATGGTAAGTACGTAAGCCAAAGATCCAAAAGGTTGTTTGACCCATACATTTTCTCCGTTAAACATCTCTCTTATATGGTAACAAATATTCATCTTCATGTAGTTCACTTGCACTATTGATACTCGCAGTATGCTCACTTTTATGCTTCGGTTTTGGACATTGAATTCTCAAATGTTGTTGTGAGCCACATTCATAACATTGAAACTTCCTTCGTCTATCAGAATCTGTAGTGTTGTTCGTCATCCTATTTTCAGGAAAACTCCGATTTCTTAACGTTTTCTGCACTATTGAAATTTTGATTGTAGTTTCTATTTTTATTAAATGTAATCTATTGAGTTAACATTGAACTTGGCTTCTTTTTATTAATATCACGAATATTTTCATAAATATCTAATTTATTCGTGAGATCAAAAGGAGATATAAATCCTACCTACTCATCAATGAAAGTTTCTTGAACATCAGGCGATCCCTGAAGTTTCAATTGATCAATCATTATAATATCTGATATTTATTCAAGCGTAGAAATTTTTAATCCCGATATCCATTCTTCAAAGTAATTGTTTATTTCAAAAACAGAATCCTTCTAAGGCATTTCAGGTTTTATTTGATGTTTGACAAACATTTAGCGAAATTTTCAAATATGAGATTAAGTTTTTTTAAGAAAGCACTTTTATGGTTATAGTCTTCAGCCTTTTCTTCCGGCTCCCTTGTAATAATTTGAGTTATCTGATGAAAAGAAAGATGAAGTATAATAAAAGATGAGAAACCCAATCTGACTTTTCGATTCCCATTCTTTTGCTTGGCGCTCAAATAAAATGAAACAGAGAAGTTGATATCATTTCCTTTATCATCAAGCCTTCCAATAACTGAATTTATATCATACTTTGATCTTACTTAATTATGTTGCGATACATCACCACGCGTGCAATTTGTAATTTTTTCAATTCGAGTTCATATATACACTCTTCAAAAAATCGAGTGATTTGTCACCACTCGATGAGCGATGGATATTTTGTACTCCATAAAGATACAAAATGAATCCTTTTCTACTTAATAGGGTAGAGAAATTATCTTTCAAACACTCCATCCTGGATTCAAAGCAATTTTCACTCTTTTTTGACGTGTTTATGACGCAAAGCAAATGTGATGTGATCTGATTGGTTTAAACCATCATGTGTCTCTATGCTTTCGGTTTAGTTTCGCTAAAAATAGAGGAATTTAAGACTTCATTTTGTAAGGGCGATCTATTTGAATTAAAATATTCGTATAATTGGACAAGAAAGAGTGCAAAAACATTACGTAAGTCTTTATTTCTTACAATTAATTGAATGACTAAATCAAATCTTCATATTTGTGATTTTTCAACATGATATAAACTTTCCTATTCGAAAATGTGAATGAATGAATTCTGTTGAATTTATATTCATGTAATATTTTACATTTTAAATTTCTGCTTAACTGATAATGTTTAATAAAATAAAAATGTGTTTGGAAATTTTATTTTTTATTTCAAATGCTATTTTCTGCCAAAATTTAATTCATTATTAATGAATAGTTAATTATAAAGAATGCATATTTTTAAATTCGTTTAATTTTGAAACTGCGTGAATATGACTATTAATTTTCTCGTTGATTTAAATATCCTATGCATATTATAAAAAAATTTATTTAATATAGTTTATTGTACTGAATTGAAAGTGCGATTTAAATTAAATACAACATTTTACCAATGAATAAGAATAAATATTTTCATAAATAAAATTCGAAGCTTTTTAACTTAAAAGGTAATATACAATGTAAAACTAATATTCATCTACAGAATATTACTTGACAGTATTTTATTTGTCAAAATTTCACTGACAATATATTTATTTTATTTATTAAAATTTCACTGAGAATTTTTGATTGATAGTTACTATGTAAAAGAATTCGTAGATAAAACGAAAACAAAATTTTATATGTATCAAAATCTACTATTAATTTGTATAATATTTTAGAATTTACAACTAAAAATTTTGTCGATGAAAATATAATTTATATTCGTATTTTATGGTTGTCATTGTTATCAGTGAAAAAATAAAAAACAAAATTAGCAAAAGTAAATCTGAAACATGTTATTTTGAAGATGATTAAATGGCTGATCTGGTATATTCTGTATAATGTGTAATCAAAATACGTTTTATGGAGACTGAGAAAATGTTAACTATTGTTATTACTAAAAGTATTAATTTCATTTTGCTTGTAAAATGTATTTAAAAGTTTGAAGTAATATTTTATGTTTAATGTAAGAATGTGGTAACTTAATTAAATGACTTAAAAATTCTAATCAATATTTTCAGTTAAAATCTCTTCTTAAAGTTGGTTTTAAAGTAATGAAAGGTAATAATTATTATTCATTAAATTAATATTACTTGGTAATTAGCTTAAGAAATTTTAATAATGCTTTAAATCTATTTTGAAATAAAGTTTTGTTTGTTTTTACAGCTAAAATCAAATTTTAATTATCTTTTAAATTTATAATTCATTAAAAATTTTTTGAATTTTTAATTTGAATTTAATTGCATAAAAATAAATATCCAGCATTTATAATTCACTTGACCACAACTAGTTTTTACATGTATGATATTTTTGAGTAAACACATGTAGATATGTATTTTTCCTTTCAGATAAAATGATTATAATTTGAAATCCTTTATGGAATTCATTGAGAAAAAATATTTGAACTTATGGGGAAAATGTTTAAAGCACAATAACATTTTGTGATGAAAAATAGATCATCTATTGTTCTATTCTATAACAGAATTTATGTCTCTAAGTATCCAAAAGAGGCTGCTTTCAATGAAACACTGGTAGTATAAAACCTGTATATTTTGCATATTTAAGGATGAATTTTAAAATATTCATGAAAGTACTAAGCTTTTACATCAATATTATTTTCTAATAATGCCACAATAATTTATATTGTGGTAAAATATTTGTATATTCAATATTTGTTTAGTAATTGCATGATCCAAAAGAACTGGCGCAACTTGTCCTTACTTGGACCTTGCGCCATTAAAACCAACCAACCAACCATGATCCAAAAGAAAGTAATTAAAATCTGTATTTTACAAAATATGCAGTATTGCTTATGTCTTTTATTATATTGTAGTTTTCTATCTTGTATTTTTAAAAATCATTTTACTTGCAATGTATTTGAATATTAGTATATGTGATACAAAAGCGTGTGTATATGTGATATATGTGATACAGTTTCAAAATTTTTTTGTTGTAATGTGTAAAAAAAAGTTATTCATTTAGTTTCACCTGTTTTTCAGTTATAGGTGATTGATTCAAAATGCTTTAACAATAAAAATAAATTTATGTATGCATGTATACATTTTTATTTAATGTTTAAAAATCTATTTTGTAAATTATAATAAGGGTTATATCTATTTCATAACAAAGAAAAAAATCCAAAATTATTTTGCATTTGTTTCATTGTATATCAATAATTTATCATTTTTGTCACATTCTTATAAAAATTTTCAAAAACTACTAGATAATTATTAATTTACTAGCTTAAGTTACTACATTTTAATTAATTAATTAATGATACCATTTTTTTAACAAATTACACTTGCTGTAAATTACATTAAAATGTTCTATTAATTTAATATATATGATTATATTCTCTTTATTACAGATAGATTTGTAATTTGATATCCAGAGGTTGACTGTTTTCTCAATAAATATCCTACATTCTATGCTGCTGGAATATTGTTGTATGTTCAAAAATTTGTCCTGTAATATGGAATAAATACGAGAGAATTCAGGATGATAGTATTTTTTAGGCTGAATATAATTCCAATACATAGTATAATTATGTAGATATTTGATTTCTTGCAGCTTTAATATCTGATTTCTTGCTTCTTAATACATAAGGCATTATCTTTTTTGAAGAGTATTATTCTTATGAAATTTTTTGGTATTAAAGTTTATATTGACACTTTAATGAGAATACAAATATTATAAAAATTTTAGTTAATATGTCTTTTTTTTTCCCCTCCAAATTAGGTGAAGAGATTTGTAGAAGAAGAACAAAACGCGCAAAAGTAATCAACTACTCTTGCCATGCTGTGGTCAAAATCATTGATGTCGGATATGCACGATTAAAAAGATTTCAATATTTTATATAAATATCATCATGTGTTTAATGTACGTTGTTAAACTTACTGTATTTTATGTTCTCATGAACTATTTGATTTATAAATTAAAAAATGGTTCAGTTAAAACTTTAATTTAAACTACACATTCTTACTATAATCGATCAAGATTTAAATTTCCCAAAATACAAGCATTAAAATGCATATTATCTATTTTATCCTTATTTTAATAGTATTATTATTTTGTTTTATTAAATTGACAACAAAACAGTCAAGCTCCAGTATTAATTTGTCATCATAAACATAAGATTTTTTGTATACATATTTTTATTAATCTTTTTTTTTTGCATTAAAATGTAAGTAAATGTTTTTTGTATAACTTGCATTTTATTTTTAATTTCATTCTTAGTTTCATTGAAGTTATTTTCAGGTTAATTTAAACTTGGAAAAACATATCGTAAAACAAGATTTACTTCCAAAAATATATAAGTCAGTTTTGCTCAACAGAATAATCTAAATATTAATCTTTATCCTCCTGTAATTTCAAAAATTCATATTATCAATATTCAAAAATAAATATACTATAAATAATTTATTTTTCAAAAGAAATGAAATTATATTTACTTATATAAAATATTTATGTATTTTTTAAATTGTGTACAATTTCTTGTACTAGTAAATTGTATAAAAATTAATTTTGTATTTCATGGGCCCATAGTAAACTAAATTGAAAAATAAGTAGTATGACGATATTTTCTTGAGAGTACTACACTTACACGTAAAACTAAATTGATATAAATAATGTAATAAATGACTGAAAAATTGCTTAGTATTGTATGTTATTTAAAAATCACTATAATTATCCAAATCAATTAAAATGTCCTATTCAATTGTACTGTTATATTATTGAATAAAAAAAAGATATATCTTTATATTGTAATTGAAAAAAAAACATGAATCTTTAAAATAAAGAATTTAAAACCTTATTTCTGTACTAAATTGTCAATGTAAAAAAATCAGAAATACTTCTATAAAATTCACTCTTTTTTCTATATAATTTACTCATTTAAGCGATTTGTTGTTTCTCTCCTTAAAAGGAGTGTTTTTCTCGCATCTTTCGAAAGAGTGAATTTCTATCTTAAAGATTGGTGGAGTTGTGTAAAAATGAAGGAGTGAAATTTCAATCCTTCTGAGTGAAATCCACTCGATTTTTTTTTTAAGAATGTACGTATTTCTGCTTCAACGCGTTTCGTATCTTCTTCATTACGTTTCTTATCTTTCTCTTCTCCCATTCTCTGCACTTTAATATTATTTATAATAATTCTTTCTCACAAACTCTTCTTCATGTTCTTCAGAATCTAGGATTAATCTTTCTAACTGAACTATTTTTAAATCTTCGAAATTTGACAGCCCATCTCAGAAACTAAAATTTGTAAATCTTCTTTTGTAGCTTTTCCTAACCAAGCCATTTTATAATTTAGAAATAACTAAGCTAATTAAGAAAGACTAAGTTACAAATTGCTAAATGGAAATTATATTAATCATCACTAAGGAAATCTAATAATGATTTATCAATATACAATTTTACCTAAAAAAATCTACTATTTATATGCAAATAAGTGCAAATTAATTTAAAGTACATTAAATACAATATTTAATATAGCTTCTTCATATTTATAATAATAAGAAATTGTGCTATAAATATAATTATTTCCACAATAAAAATTTAATTATTGATGAAATTTAAATCTTGGAGCCAAAACATAAAAAAATAATAAATGGCATGTGGTGAACAATATAATTAATACTTTTACGCCTCACAAGATGGCAGTACCTCATTACAAGCTGGATTTCTCCTATGAGCTTGGAGGCTGCACATGCGTGAAGGCAGTTTTTCTGTTCCCTCTGACTGTGTGGAGAGAGAAGTAAAAAATGCACTCCAGTCAGTCACATTTTGTTGAAGTCGCGGCTGGAAAATAAATCTTGTTGATTTCTATCTGAGTCCATCATAATTTTGGAGGTTACACAAACACACCAAAATGGTGACCCAGACGTATTATTATGTTTAGGACTTTTATGACCAGTTAATTTCCAGTTCGGAACTATTTTCGCTTTTTCAACATCAACGAGTAATCTGTACGCACATCATGTCGGAGGTCACAGCCGTGAAGATTCCGGCATATAATTTTTCAGACCCTGCCCTGTGGTTTACCATGAGCGAAAGCACATTTGAACTTGGATGCCCCAAACCGGTGACGGATAGCAAAACAAAGTTCAACTACATCATCGCACACTAACCGCCGGAAGCAGCTACCATAATTCGTGACGTGATAATTAAACCTGACGCCACACATCCCTATGACACGATGAAATCGGAACTGATAAAGCGTAGCGGTGAATCATCACAGCAGGAAATACGAAATTTGCTTGCCGGAGAGGAATTAGATGATCGGCGACCAAGTGAGCTGTTACGCGAAATGCGTCGGCGTGCGGCATCGCAAAATGTGTCGGACGAATTACTTTTGGAACTTTTTCAGCACCAACTACCGACGTCCGTACAATCTATCCTCGCAGCCGTAAGCCCGTTGATCCTGGATAAAGCAGCTGAGGTGGCAGATCGTGTCATGGATGTAACACCAGTGCCGGTAAATGCTTGCTCTGTTTCCTCAGACAATTCCCTTGAAAACCGCTTACTAGATGAAATTAAAAAAAACTAAGCTTGCGTGTAGAGCAGATTTCTCGAGGCAGAAGTCGTAGCCATGAGTGTAACCACTCATTCAGGAAACGTAGCCACTCAGATACAAGGAAATATGACCAGTGTTGGTACCACTATAAGTTCGGCGAAGCAGCTCTAAAATGTTCGTCGCCATGTAAGTTTGCAAAAAACGAGACAGGCCAGGCGGAATAGCGACTACCGCCTTGCTGCGAAATCCTCGTCACCTTTTCGGGCGCGACAAAAGGACAAATAAAAGCTTTTTAATAGACACAGGGTCGGATGTTTCCATTATTCCAGCCTCAAAAATACAGCGTAGGAACACATTGCACATGACACTTACAGTAGCCAACACTTCTCCTATCCAAGTTTACACCACTCAAACTCTTTTCTTAGACATTAGTCTGAGAAGAATATTTCAGTGGACATTCTTAGTGGGAAATGTAACCATTCCCATAATCGGAGCAGATTTTCTTTTTAATTTTAATTTAGTACCGAATTTATCGCAACGTAAGCTACATGATGCAACCACCAATGTAAATGCTGACGGTATATTGCGCAACAGCAATGTTCACTCCGTAAAATCTGTATCAGGTGATAGTGTTCATCATAAGCTATTGCAGGAATTTGCGGAAATTACAAGACCGCCGCGTCCAGATCAGGACATAAAATATTCAGTGGTTCATTTTATTAACATGACTGGTCGACTGGTCCGCCGTAACGACCAAAGCTCGTAAACTTGCACCTGACCGCTTGCGTATTGCTAAGGAGGAATTTCAAACCATGATTCAATTAGGACATATGCGCCCCTCTAAAAGCAATTACGCATCACCGTTGCACTTGGTCCCAAAGAAGGATACTACTGAATGGAGACCGGTTGGCGACTACCGAGCACTAAATTCTCAAACCATCAAGGATAATTATGGTGTGCCAAATATTTTGTATTTCACATCAAATTTACATGGTACAAAAATATTTTCACATATAGATCTGCATTCCTATCACCAGATTCCCATAAATCCAGCTGATATTCACAAAAGTGCAATAATAACACCTTTTGGATTATTCGAGAGCACACGCATGCAATTTTGCCTCTGCAATGCTGCAGCAACCTTTCAAAGGTTCATTGATGATGTCACTCGGGATCTGCCGCTCGTCTTTGCATTCGTGGATGACATCTTGGTGGAATCAAAATCACCTGAAGAACACACCGAACACCTTAAAACATTATTTGGTAGATTACAGACTTATGGTCTCAGCTTAAAACCCTCTAAATGTATATTTGGAAAATTGTCAGTAAACTTTTTTAGGTTTCAAAGTATCTGAAGCTGGTCCTGAACCCTTAACGGAAAAAGTAAATTGCATACTAAATTTTCCCAAACCAGAAACTTTAACTCAATTAAGGCGTTTTCTTGGTCTGTTCAATTTTTACAGACGTTTTATTCCGAAAGCAGCCCATATTTTATCACCCCTAACAAAATTTTTAGAAGGGATTGAAAATAACAGAAAAGGCAGGAAAAGTAGGAACACCGATACGGAGAAAATACAATGGTTTGAGGTGGCAGGGGAAGCATTCCAACAGGCAAACAGCGCTCTAGCCAATGCAACTTTGATTCGACACCCAATTCCAGGCGCTAAGCTGAGTGTGTTCGTCGACGCAAGTGATTTTGTGGTTGGAGGTTCTGTAATGCAGCTGAACGAACACAATAGGGAACCAATTGCCTTTTTTTCAGTGAAGCTAACGAAAAGCCAACAAAAGATCTTAACGTATGATAGGGAGTTGTTGGCAATGTACACCACAGTGAAGAAGTTCAGACACATGCTTGAGGGTCGAGTGTTCAGTATTTACACTGACCAAAAGACACTCATTTATGCCTACAAGCAAAACCCCGACAAGTGAAGCCTACGTCAATGGCGACGTCTGGATTTTATCTCTCAGTTCAGCACAGATATCCACCATATCAGCGGATCCAGGAATACAGTGACTGATACTCTCTCAAGAGTTGAAACCTGCAAAGTTTCAGGATCACCGTTCCTAGACTTCAGTGCTTTGGCAGCAGCACAGCACAGTGACACCGAACTGAAAGAATTAATGTAAAATTCTTTCAGTTCGGTGCAAAATTCTTTCAGTTCACTTCTCTGGAATTGAAAAGGATGCCTAGTCCTCTAACATCTACAGAACTAATCTGTGATGTGTCAACAGGCACACCAAGACCTTTTGTTCCAGAAAATTTCCGCAGAATTGTGTTAGAACATTTTCCTTCTCTGTCCCACTCAGGAATAACAGCCACAACACAACTGATAACTGCAAGATATGTGTGGCCTGCTATGAGGAAGCACCTCAAATCTTGGGTCAGGAGTTGCAATTCGTGCCAAAGATCTAAAATTAACGGACATAACAAACTCCTTTTGGAACGTCCACAGTACCAGATGCAATGTTTTCGCACATTCATGTAGACCTATTGGGTACTTGGCCTCCATCAAAAGGTAAAACTTACTGTCTAACAATCATCGAAAGATTCACCAGATGGCCTGAAGTGATACCTCTTCGGGACATCACTGCTGAAACCGTTTGTCGAGCCTTGTTCAGCGGTTGGATTTCACGGTTTGGATGTCCTTCTGCGATAACTACTGATCAGGGCCGCCAATTTGAGTCTTCCTTGTTACGGGAAGTGTCCAATTTATTGGGCACCAACAAGATTCGAGCCACATCATTTCACCCTCAATCCAACGGTTTGGTAGAACATTTCCATAGAGTACTGAAAAGTGCACTCATGGTCCATGCTCATACCAGATGGACTGAAATCTTGCTTCATGTCCTTTTGGGAATCAGATCAACAGTCAAGCCCGACATCAACTCTTCCAGTGCGAACTGGTGTATGGTACTTCATTGAGATTACCGGCTGATGTGTGTACAGATATTCCATCACAACATCCTTCTGAAAATGATTTTATACGAGAACTGAGTAGTAAGATGAACAGCATCAAACCATGCTCTACATCTCCACATACAAAATCCAAAGTATTTGTACACCCAGAATTAAACTCCTATTCACATGTGCTTCTTAGGATGGATAAAGTGACACCACCACTTTCCCAACCATATACTGGTCCTCGCGAGATTTTTGAAAGGGATCAGAAAACAATCATCACCATTGATGTCAATGGTAAGAAACGTTGTGTTTCTCTAGACAGTGTCCAACCAGCCTTCATTATGACTGTGCCAAATTGTAACTCAATTGTATTAGTGTCACAACCCAAGAGACAGTTCATTGTAAGAAAATCTGGTCGGAGAGTTCAATTTCCTAAAAGACTCATAACTGAAATATATTAGCACATACGTCTAACAAAAAATATTTTCTCTATTGTTTGTGCATATATATTTTTTAATGTTATCGTTTGTCCCTCACTGGGGGGATACTATTGTGGTGAACAATATAATTAATACTTTTACGTCACACAAGAGGGCAGTACATCATTACAAGCTGGATTTCTCTTATGAGCTTGGAGGCTGCACATGCGTGAAGGAAAATTTTCTGTTCCCTCTGGCTGTATGGAAAGAGAAGTAAAAAATGTTCTCCAGTCAGTCACATGTTGTTGAAGTCGCGGCTGGAAAATAAATCTTGTTGATTTCTATCTGAGTCCATCGTAATTTTGGAGGTTACACAAATACACCGAAGGCATTTGTTTTTAAATCAGATAAAAATTTTTATCAATAAACATCATAATTTTTTTTCTTTTACTCAAGAAGATGAAAAATTAATATACAAATAAAATATAAAAACAATTATAATTTCTACTTATATACTTTCGATTCAAATTAGTTCTTATAAAACACATAAATCATTTAAAATCAAAATAAAAAGAAAATTTCTAACCATGCAGAAAGAAACATAATTCTTTTAACAAGGAAGTATTGGATGAATCATCATTAACAATGAAAACAAAACGTACTCATTTGTATAATTAATACGCATGAATATTTCAAAACACAAGTCATATATTCAAAATTTTAGAATATTTTTGTAAAATTGTTTAATAAGTAATTTTAACATTATTATTTTTGAAATAAAATTTACTTTCGTTCATATATGTCATTAAACACATAGATATGTTTTTTATGAGACACTTCGCCTACATAAACTTCATTAACATACATAATTTTTATGAGACACTGTCTACGTAAGTTTAAATACTTTCACTTAATGTATGTTAATGCAATTTAAACATAGGAAATGATTATTTTTTTATATTATTAACGATTACTTTGTGCTCTTATTTTCACCATATACGAGAGTCACTCTGAAATTTTTGAGATAAAACAAGATTTTAAAAGTTATACTTACAAAATTTTAATTGTGTTCAAAGTAGTCCCCTGCAACATCATTGCACTCTTAAGGACGAATTTTCCATAGATTTAATGCCTCAAGCCATTCATTTCTTGGAATAGATGAAAAAAATGCATTTATAGCCACATCAATCTCTTCTTCTGAATGAAAACGACGTCCATATAAGTTCTTTTTTAGATTAAAGAATAACCAAAAGTCGCACATAGCTAGATCAGGTGAATACGGCGGTTGTTCGATCACTTTAATTTGTTTTTGCTTAAGAAACTCAACTGTTAATCCGGCTGTATGTGAAGATGCATTGTCATTGTGAAGCATTAGTCCCCTAACATTCAGTTCTTGTAGAATTTCTGGAAGACATTTAGTGGTATACCAGTTTGTTGTTACAATCTTCTGTCCTTCCAACTTGATGGCTTTGATCAATCCCGTACTTCTGATGAAAACGGCATACATGACTTTTTTCAGTGCGCATTGTTTTTCCATCATTGTCGGCGTGAGATCATCTTCAAAGAGCCATACTTTGCTTTCTTGACGTGTTGGAACGTCAAAAAACGTTATGTACGTTTCATCACCTGTTACAATTTTAAAAATGATGCGGTGGTCACCATCATTTATCAATTTAAGAGTTTCCTTACTGATTCTGACACGCTCCTCTTTTTGCTGCTCAGTTAGATTATGGGGAAACCAACGGCAAACTACTTTTTTCATATGTAATTCTTCATGAGAATGATTTTGTGTATGGCTGAGGATCCCATGTTAAGTTCCTTCTGAATCATTTGATAGATACAGCGATTATCACCCATTAACATTTTTGGTATGGCAGACACATTATCCGGGATTACTGCCGACGGCGGCCTTCCTGTGTATTTTTCATCCTGAAGAAAATTGTAACCTCTTCTAATTTCTCTAAACCATCTGAATACAGTAGCATAAGCTGGAGATTCATCACCAAATGCTAATGGCATTCGCTGAACGCATTCTTGATTTAATCCTGCTTTAAAATCGTAGAAAATCATAGTGCGAAAATGTTCTCGCATCAACACCATTTTCTTTTCTGTTTAAAATTTATTCTACGCTAAAAAAATTGAAGTGAGTCAGCAAAAAATTCTCTTCTGTATTAAAATACTTTGTATTTTAAAATTAAACCGTTATTTTTATTTTGTAAATTATCGTCTGCGCATATCTCAAAAATTTCAGAGAAACCCTAGTACAAACTATGATATTAATACATGAAAAATTAGACTCTGAATCATGTATTTTAATTTTAAAAATAAAAAGCAAAAATTGCTTAACTTCCCCAGTATATTACACCCACATAACGCAATATTACATAAACTGAATACAGTATTACACACAATAATACATTTTTAAATGATTCAAAATTGGTAATAATTAAGATTGCAAAGTTTTTTATATTGTTCTTATATTGAAAAGAAATTTACATAAGATATAATAAAAATATTAATTATAAATCAATTATTCTTTCGTTACAATGAATATTTATGAATAAATCAATGATGATTATTTAGTAACAAAAACAACAGTTTTGTGTATATATAACCATAGCAATGATGTGCTAAACTTCTACATGACGAAATAAAATGTGTATTTAACCAACGATGGTTTTATATGATGATGAGTTATGTAATATTTTCCAAGAGATCAGATCGATAATTTGATACTCAGCATACCTAGGCGTTACACGGCCTGTATTGTATTGTCTGGGGGACATACTATGTATTAACCATCATACAAACTATTTATATTGGTTTTTATAAATAGGTTCCCCTTTTTGAAGTTTGCTCTAGGAAGTAAAAATCGCCAATTTTATGAATTATGTCAAATATATAGCATCTTTTTTTGCTTTTTACCATTTGGTTAATAAATAGACTTTACAAATAAGTCACATTTGTTTTGCTTCTGTCTTTTTCCTTGCCTAAACTTGCATTATCCTTAATTTATGGACAGGGGTGTATATTCCTAAACTTATAAAAAATTAATTTTATTTAAATTAATTTTTTACAGATAAGTTTCCAAATACAATATGAAATATTTCTTTTTTGATGGTTTTTAGTAATCATTCACTAAAATAATTTCAGTTTAAAAAGTGAAATTTAAATAATTACATTTTCTTTAAAATATTTTTTGAATTCCCGGAAGTTTAGAAAGACCTCAGGCATTAAAAAATAAATAAACTAAAATTTTATGACTAAATAAATAAATAAAAATTATAAAAATAAACAAAAACTAAATAAATAAAATAATAAACTAAATAAATTTAAAAAATTCAAACAAATATTAAAATATCTGATATAACTGAAATTAAAAAGGTTTTAAAAATTAGTTTAATGTTTAGATTTTCCTACTTATTTGGTATTTAATTTTCTTTTTTGTATGTACACATAAAAAAATTTGTAAATTTGTAAAGAACATGGTAATACTTAATATTACATACAATGGGAAAAAAGGGAAATTAAGCAAAATTTTAGAGTGAAATATGTAAAGATTTTCTTCAAACTTTTCTACAATATTGTTATTTGTCAATAACAGTATCAGTTTAGTTACACAGGTATATTTTTTATATTATTGAGTATTGTTATAGATGCAGTATTTGTCAATAAGGTTGTTTTTAATTCCTATTGGGTTAATAAATTACGTATATATGGAAAAAATTTAAGAAATTATGATATCAACCATTATTTCCTTAATTAGTTGCCATCATTAAATCAACTAGCTATTATGTTGTCTTAAATTATCATATATTTACGGCTGCTCTTAGGCATATAAAATTGAACAATATGATGCACTTGTAACAGGATTAGATAGATTTAACTTTAGTCAGTAAAACGTTTAAAAGATTAATGAAATTATCTATCAAAAGTTTCTCCAGAAATTTTTTGAAGGCCTATTTATACATCCATAAGCACAGCAATCAGCCATTATTATTTAAAATTAGGAAATTCAAAATAACGATGAATTCAACAAGTTGCTTAATAATAAACAATAAGTTTTACTGTAATGTTTTTGTAGACAGGGGGGCATTGATCAATTGGGGCATTGACCAGTTCAAGCTTTGACCAATAGGGGAGCTCCACTTATGTTCCTTCTTGCATCGGTGTCAGTACCAAAATGTTTTCACATCCGGGATGCGAGTACGAAGCCTACAGTTTGATTTTCAAAAAAGGATTTGCATACTTTTTTATTTCCACAGATCATGTCGAAAAGAAAACATTTCTAAGGGTATTCTTAGAAATATATTGCAATAAATTATGAGTAATCTGTTTCTTCATGGTGCACCCTGTGTGTACATATTCGCTCCTAGACATAAATTGATTAACAGACATGTAAATGTTGGTGTAAAAAGGAGATATCATCCCCAATTCATTGTGTTATAGCTCATCTCCAGTAGAACAAAATATATAAAAAGTAATCGCTTTCTAACATATTTATCCCTATTATTAAAATCGATAAAGTGATCAAGGTATAACAGCAACATAACTCTTCATTTTCTTATCCAGTAAGTCTAGGTTTAATCTCTAGAAGAAAAGCACATATATCCATAATCATTGTATGACATCTGATTATATATAAAAATTATCTACATTCACCCATGATCCATAGTGTAAATTTAATGCAATATCAGTGGGCACATTATAGTAATAAATTTCATCATAATACTGAGATACCAGTCATGCTGCAGCATAACTTTGGCTGAAACTGATGAGAAATCCTTGTTAACTTTAAATTTTTATATTTGAAGTTAACTTATGTTCTAATATCTTTTTAACATTCACCTCAAGCTAGAATTTGCTCTTATCCTTAAGATATTGTGTGAATCTTTTAAAAAAGTTTACTATGCTCTAGCTGTGCAGCCTCAATCAAAAGATACTTGACAAAGTAAGCAGACAAAGCAGGATAATCATGTGACAGGTTTTTGTTTTTAAATTAGGTGTCAGTCGATTGTTTATGTTAGCAGCTAGCATGGTTTATGAGTGAAGTTTTATATAATTTATTTTATAATATGTGATTGCCTTTACAAATGAAGATAGTTCACTTGGTACTTTTTATATACGGATAAAAAAATACATTGAGAGACTCATTAGAAATGATCTTGATTTAGAAAAGAATAGATATCACAAGCAATTTATTATTTCTTTCTTTTGCGGACACGTTTTCTTCTAGGTATATATTAATTTTCATTTAAAAGTTGTTTGGCGTAAGTTTTGCTTTATTTGCCAATTATAAACTGTATTTCTAAATCTAGTCTGGGGGCGTGTGCTTGTTTCTATGTGAAAGTGAAATCTGATTTTTAATATATTTTGTGTATTAGTATATAGCAGTAAAATTCAGTTAAATTTAGCTTCAAACTCTCTATCTATAACTTGTATTATTTCGTGATCTGTCTCGTATATTTCTGAATTTATTATGAAGTTCAGAATTGTAGTGACTAGTACTTAGCTAAAATGCTTTCAGTGAGTTCAATAATTCTAGACGATTTAAGAATTTCAAAGTACTCTTAAGAAAGCTTCAGAAATTATTAAAAAAAACTCTTCATTAAGTAATAATTACTGATTTTCTAATTTACATATTTTCCTGCATTAGAATGGATCCTTTAGGTGTGTCATCAGAAATAATGGATGTGTCATCCATAAAACCTTGGAGTGAAATACATCCCAGAGACTTACCTGATGCAAGTAACTTTGGAAATCAGGAAAAAATTCATAATGAAAGTCCTTTCCCATTCAACCCAGAAATTAATAGCAAAGTTGCTTTATGGTGAGTAAAATTGTATTTTTTAAAATTGTTATTTAATTTTGGTACTATTAATTGTATTATAGATTATAGGTCTTTTATTGGTATTCCTATTGAGAAACTGAAAAATATTTGCTGGTAGTTCTTTTGGTCTTATAAGTATGAAAATTAATAAGCCTGCATTAACAATGTATTAAATTATTAACATAATTTTGATTCATTTTCTGAATTATTACATTTTTTCCCCTGTACCTTGGACTGAATAAACAAAGTGATCATTTTGAGAAAATACTTTAATACTAGTTAATAAATAAAAAAAAATTATAGTAAAATATTTTTGTTCTTTTTAAGTATAATTTTATGTATTAATGATTTTTAAAAAAATTTGACTTTATTGATATTTTGAATCAAATTTTTGATTTTTTAGATATTTGAAGTATTACAAATATTCTAATGTTTTCCTGATTCTGAATCATTTTAAATATGTTTAATGAAAAACCCTAATATATTGTTGAATAAAACATTTATTTTTTTCTATGTAATAAATTAAAAAATATTCTTTATTGTTTTGATAGCATGAAAGGAAGTTTTGATAAATTATTTTATAGTAAAGTTAGTTGGAAATATTTAGTAATTTTACTTTAATTTAGAAAAAATGAAAGTCGTATATCATATTTTTCATGGGCTATTCCATTAAAAATGTTAATTTTTTCTTTAAAACATCAGGGTTGGTGATATTACCTCTCTGCGAATCCAAGTTATAATCCATTCCACAAATGAAGCCTTGACTGATCGAAGCCCATTAAGTGACAGATTATTAAGAAAGGCTGGTCCTTATTTAAAAGAAGACCTTTTTTTAAATGTGAAAGGTATTTATTTTTGCCTTTGCTAATTCTAGATGTTTTATAATTTTGTGTTAAGCCATATGCTATGGTACATTAAATAATTTAAATCTAGCTTTATTTCTTAGGTTTCCACTATTTCTCATGTATGATCTGGTTTTATAATTTGTATATAAGTTCATCTAATATTTAGAATGAATCACTGAGAAAATTGAATTTGTTTAAATGTTGCTATTATTTCTTATTTAGAATATTGTATACCAACAGTGTTTTTTAAAATTTTAGGTAAGTTTTTATTTCTTAATAGTAATATTTTCAGATCAGTGATTATTTTTAATTAATATTTTATCTCAAAGTATTTTTATCTCCATTAGAAATAAATTGTCTTATAGTATTAATTAATTGATTAAAAATTAATAGTTATATGTTATGTTTATTGTACTTAAATTTTAAAAATATTAACTTTTTGTCAGTTAAATATCTTTTATTAACAGTACACTTTCATTTCAATTAATTTTGCTATAAAAATTTTAACTACATAATTTTTGAGTTCCTGTTGGAAAAAGTTTAAATTATTTTTTCTTATACATTAGTATTTTAGCACAGCAACTTTTCTTTTACTAATTTCTATCTTCTGTTAATCACTATTTTGTGAAATTTTTTTTATTAACTATTCTAAGAGTAAAGTAGTTTTCTGCCATATTAGTGCTTATTATATCTAAACTTATAATAATCAAACCAGAAAATAATTTTAATACTTATATTTGTCATTCAATGTAAATAAAAAATGTGCATACTTTTGTTTTAATACAATAATTCCTGCCTAAAAATTTATAATGAAATAAATTTTTTATGCTTATTAGACTATTTTTCATTGGTTATTTACTTAATTTTTGAAAAAAATTGTGCTAATTTATGTGAATTTCATTCCTGCAATGTATGCAATATAAAAGTAAGGAAAAATCATTTATTAAAACATTTATTGGAGAATTATTGTAACAAATATTTATAACATTTAAATTGTTTATAATATAAATAAGAAATGATCATTTTTAAGACAAAAGCAATTAACTTAAAATTATATCAAGTACTGAAAAAGTATATAACTTTTTAGTGTAAATTTTCCATTAACATTTAATAAAACAGATTTGCAATCTTTCAAAAATAACTACTAAAATTGAGATGACAGTAAAAATGAAGAAGGTATACTAACCTTTTTTTCCCATTTGTATTTTCATTAAAAGATAAATTTGATGATTAAGTACTTTTTTATTCTATTTGTATTAGATTTTTATTATATGTAAGTTAAAATTAAGTTTCCATTTCATTACATTAATGCATTTTGGTCAAAAGCTTTTGTAAGTAATTAGTGGGTATTTTACAAGTGATTTCAACTTATTTCTTTGTATAAAAATGTAATGACTTTAAAAAGAACTTGTTGAAAAATATTGGGATCTCAGTGTTTTAACAATGCAAACATTTTCCATTAATATTTTAAGCAGCAAGGTATCATTCATATACATTTGAAAAAGTTAACAAAAGTGATATATAAGCATCTTGGAAAGAAAGGCATTTATGACTCATTTTTGTTAAAAGGGGAAGAGAACCATGTTATACATATAATAAGTGCCATCTATCCACACACTAAAGACCTGATAGTGTTTTTTATAGGCTCTGATTGGCTGCATTAGGGAATTGTCATTTTTTCCAATCTGTACCTTTGAGCCATTCTTGAAATACAGGCCAAATGCATCTGTCACCTTAGCAAATTTCAAAATGACGGCCTCCTTAGTCATTTTCGATACTCTTATAACTTATCAAAATAAAAATTTACCTCCTCAAGAAACAACTTTCTATTATTTTGAGACTGATCACCCTTGTTCTCTCAAGAGTCAAACTAGCTTTTATTATCTAATAACTTTAATTAATATAAATTTAATAATTTGTCATTCATTTATTCCTTCTTCACAGTAGTTCTTTCAAACATATTCAATGTATTGCTTTTCATTTTTGTTAGGTTTTTGTATTAGAAATATATATTTTTTAAAGTTTTAATACTAAAAATAAAATTAATTTACATCTTCATGAACTTATGACTTTACAGCTATGTGCTTTTTATTTTAAAGCCTTTTCATGAAGTTTTCTATGTGATATTAATTATTGTTTTTTTTTTAATATTTTTAATGTCATTTGTTTTAATCTTTCCCTATACCTTATTAAAAAATCGACAAATATATATTATTGTGATAATAAAATAGGCATAAATCAACAAGAGTAAAGCTAGGCAAAGATTTACTCCATCAGTTACAAGTCCTGCTGACTTCAGGCTTCATCTGCATACTGTCCTGAATTATTTCTGAACCACTGGTTAACAATTAACAAAGACATCCTTTAGTTCTTTATTTCATTTATTTATTTATATTTGATGCAATGAAAAGCTATTCCAAATTGTTTTTTTTGCCTATTTTTTAAGTTATAAATTGTAATTGCAAGTGTCATTTTTTTATGTTTAGACAATTTCAGTAATTATTATGCAATCTGTAATACTTTAGTTTCTTTCAAATTTGAAATTCATATTGTATTAAATCCTGGATATAATAGTAATTTTCTTTTCCAGATTCATTTTACTTGTATTTAAAAAAATTATCACTTGTAATTTAAGTTTGAATTTAGTTTTATGTATCAATGAAAACTTTATTATCCTAATATTACAATTATATTGTACACTTTTTCCAAACAAATATGTGGTTACATTATAATAATTATGTAACCACATTATTAATAAATTTTAATTATTTCTCTAACTTGTTAGTGTTTAATTGAAAAGTTTTAATAAAACTTCATAAAATGTGTTATTTTTAAGCAAAATATTTATGTAGGGTATGGCCTTAATTTCATGAAAACAAGTGCAGCATAGTTGTTAATCTAAATTTAAAAATAATTGATCTGTATATGATTTTAGTTATATTTTTTAATTGGTGTCATTAGAAAAGTGAGAGATGGTAAATGAAAATCTTAAATATAAAAGGGTAAATCAAATAGTGTTTAGTTATAAATAGTCAAATATGTGCTTGTGTAATACTTGACAGGTCCCAAAAATTAAAGCATGATTAAAAAATTCAATTTAATTTGAAATTATTAAGTTAAAGGAACTAATTTGATACCCCCTTACCCATTGGTGACCATTGCGACTTTTTTGTTGCCAAGTTAAGCGCATGTTTTTTAACACAGAAATTTTCCCAAAATTGAAAAAAAAAATACACATTTTATAAGATTTTAAATCATATAATAGTATAAATATCTAAAAAGGTATTACAGGAACATGGATAAAAAATTTGTTGGATTTGCCTTCTCTTCAAAACAACCAGAAAAAGAGAAGTAAATAACAATAATGTACTTACTTTATATGACGTCAAGCTCACATCTCAAGTATGCTAGTGATAGTATGGAAAACTATATAAGAAAAATATAATAATAAATTATAAAAGATATGTCATAAAAAGATTATAATAAATAAACTAAAAGAAATAGGGAAAAAAAGAATAGTTTAAGATGTTGAAAATATAAAAGAACAATATAATAATAAGCTAAAAAGAAAGGAATATGTAAGAAAATTATATAACAAATAAACAAAATAAAAAAGATATAAATAATAAATTAATAAAAAGAAGTTGGAAAAAAAGAACAGTTTATGATGTTCGGACGCTGGTGACAACAAATCACAATGGTTAACATAGCTCAAAATATGAATTAAAAGTGAAACAAAAACTTTAAATACTGTTGCAACTGTTAAGAACGATATGTATGGCATAAAAATGATGTAAAACACAAGAAAAACCCAATCTGGCAACAAAAAAATTTGAAAAGTAACAAAAACTCAATTTGACAACACTATAGTCAAAACAAAAGCTCAAATTGTCAACACTATAATAATCAAAACAAAGGACGCTAGATGTGGCGAAAAATCACTTATGGGGGGATATCATATTTACACCAAGTTAAATTGATGTCTTATTTTATTGTGTAGATGGAGTTTTACTTATTTAATAATGTTTGTTTAACTCTTCTGTTTTCAATAGTGGTTCTTAAAGTGAAGATTAAAGGTTATTATAACATTCAGTGACAATTATATATAAAATGATAGTATGAAGTTTTACATTTAATTTTTATTACATTTTTACAATATTTATTACAATTTAGGACAACTTTGTCATGCTTTACATGTTCTTTATTATTTCTAGATGTTATATTCATTTGTTGAAAATATAACCTTGATTAATTATTAGTGTCTTTTGATAAATTAATTAATGAATTTTATAATTAAGATAAGTGATTTACATTTTTAATTATTTGATTATTTATTTAGGATTTTGAATTGTAAAAGTGAATTCTTTTGAATGTGCTATCCTTGATTATGGTATTTTTAATATTCTTATTAAATTACAAAATGTGGTTCTTGTGAAAATATGGAAATTGTAAATGGTATGGTTTTCTTGAAAATATGGAAATTATAAGGGGTAAGACCTTTAACATTGTCTTTTGTTAATAGCATGCATTTAAAATGATATGCCTTTGCATGTTCTTACTCTTCACAATGAAGTTTGAAGATAATCCTTGTCCTTTTCTTGACATTTTAAATTTTTTCATTTATAAAATTGTTATTTTGAGGTTAACATTAGATGATACACTGACCCACCCGAAGGTATATGGTGGATTATTTTGAGGTTAATAATCTGTTTCTCTTAAGTTTTAATGAGTGAAATTTTAAATAGGAGAAACCACAAATTTGATATTGATTTCTAAATCGGCAACTGCTAAAATTTAAATATTAATGAACACTTTCAAATTTCCTCTTGTGGTGCTGCTTTGAAAAAATCGAAATATAAACCAGTATATAAGTTTGCAACTGAGTCTTTCAGGAATTTCATTTGTAAAGTTTTTGCTATTCTATCTTTTACTTCATTAATTTATCAATTTGTTTTTAAATTGGGTTGTTTTATTGCATGTATTTAAAAATTGAGAGTATGTTCTAATTTGACTTATGTTTGTAAAAATATTGATTGCGATTTTATGTTTGTTTAATACGTATACAGATAAAATTAATCTTTTATTAGTTTCAAATTTTTGTTTCAAAATTAATTTACTTAGTTGAAAGAAAAAGTGTGCTATACGTTAATTTATTATTTTATTTTAAAGTTATTGTTTCGATTAGATTTATATTTAGTTTAATGAAATCAAGAATTAAAATTTTGTAGTTTCATATTTCTGAAATCAGCTCTCCTATTATTTCAAGAATGTGAAAAATTAAAATTCTTATATATAAAACTCTAAAGATTTTACATCCGAACTTTAAATAGAGTAGTACTAAGTTGTTTTAAAACTAGTAATATATTATGGTATAAATTTTCAGTATATACAGCTGTATCTTTGACAAATTTTTGAAATTCAAGCAATTTTTTCAGTGATTCATTTTTGAAATTTTATTTTTTCAATTTACTTCTTACTTTTTCTTACATGCTGTTTTAAAATTCTGTATGTTATTGTGTTGGAGTTGTATTTCTCTCAAATAAAAAGAACACTCAAAATTTGCTTGCAAAATAAAGAATACAGTAGAAAACAATCCATTTCATTCAAGGTTTTTAATTGTATATGTTTTACTAAGCTTGTCCAATATTAATTAATCTCTTTTGTGGAATTCAAAGTTTTGAGGCATTAAAGTTACAAAAATATAAAAGTATTGCATTTTAAAATCACATATGCAGTGAAAAGATTAAAATTTTATTCAAAATAAATAAGGAACTTGTGATCTTATTGTGTCTACATTTATAACATGTATTTACAACTTCGTAATCACAAATCTTTGCTTGTTGCTTAGCTTAAAATATAAAATCTCAAGTCTTTCAATTTTCTTTGCTCATTTCTTTCAAAGTACTTTGTGATTCATTGCTATTATTTTTTTTCTTAATAAATATTTTATAGTATGTTGATAAATTTTTATTTTCCATTAAATTGCATTGCACACTAGAATGCTATTTGATTTTTTTTTAAAAAAAAGAAAGAAAAACTGTTAAAAATGGTAGTAATTCATTTTTTGTTTGCAGATGCAATTAATGCAAAAAAAAAAAAAGACTGTATTAAAATTTCAGTGTTATTATTTCATTTAAGGAAATTGAAACTAACAAAGTGTTGAAGTATTAGTCATTTTAAGTTTTGAAAAACTTTCACTACTGATGATAACATTGTAGAAAGTTTGACAAAGAGAAAATATTTTAAATTTTAAAATAAACTTCCTCAATTCTAGTATAAACTAATAAGGAAGAAACCGCAGACTTGGATTGGTATAAAGGTGTTACTTTTTTCTTTATAAAATTTCTCTATTATTAAATTTTTCAATATTTTCTATTGTATTTGCAAGACTTTTTTTAAATGACCCTTTTCTCTGGTTTCAAGTTATCATCATAATTTTTTGAAATGTATAGAAAGATGTTCTATTCCTAAATAGGCTTTTTTATTCTTCATTTTATGGAACTTTTGTAAAAAGATTCACACTTTTGTGTGAATCTTTTTATTATTGAAATTTTTTAATATTTATTTATACTGTTTCCTTTTCAATTATGCTATTTATAAATTTTTCTTTTACTTAGTGATTTCCGTTGGCTTAATTGTTTTGTAAAAATAAACTTATATTGTTTATCTGAAAATAAAATTTGAATTATAAATAAAATGCTTTTGACAGTCCTGAAATTAATCACATATGTAAATTATACCATTATGAATTATAATATAAAGGATTTTTTTTTATTGTAAGCATTGTGTGTGTGTGTTTGTCATACTTAAATTCTCATATATGATACTTTAAATATTTTTAAAATTATCCTTTCTTATCAGCAAGTAAATTCTGTTTTTTTTTCTTCTTCAACAAATGTTATTAATTATTGAAAATAAAAAAATATTAGAAACAAATGAAAATACCAGAACTCCTATCAAAAAAGAGGCTAAGAATACACTTTTCCACCAAATGAATTACTTTATTTTCCTGTATATAATCCACAGGTTATGTGTTAAAGAAATTTTGAATTTAGTTGTGGGTATATTATGTGCCACCGCAAAAAATCTGATAGAAACATTCTGAATCAGGAAAATTTATAATAGTTTTGAAATAAATGGTATTTATGATTAATAAAATAAATAACAGATGACGCTATGACTTGTCTGACTTATTTTACCTATAATCAACATTTTCCAATTGCGTTAAGGAATGAATTCTGCTACTTAGAACGATATTACTGTTACAATTAACTAGCGTTATTTCACCATCTGTCTTAAGTTGAAATATTTTGATCTTGAAATGTACAAATTTGAATATCATCACAACAGAAAATTTTTAAGTTGCTCAGTAAATTTTAAACTAAAAGCTATGGAGAAAATAAATAAAAAAGTGATAAATATGTTAATGTAAGGTGACAAAGCATGAGCTATACAAAATAAAAAATGTATCCATTGTGCAGTTCAAAAATATTTCATTTCTTTCATTTAATTATTAATAAAACATATTTCTATTTTTAAAATATGTCTAACCTCATCATAAAAGTTATTAAAAATTAAAAATCTATGTTTTATTAGAATTTTCTTGGATCTTGATCAATGTCATGCTTTTATATCAGTTTGTCACATTTCATGTTGAGCTTTTTCTAAACAGATCTTTTTAATAATTAATATTTTTCTGTACAATTTATATTTTTAATTATACTCTCTCTCTCTCTGTGCATTTTTTAAATTTTATTTTGCACCACATTGTCAGCAGTATTTAAAACTTTGGCGAAAAATTTTCTCTGGATTATGCAGGACTTTTTTTTTTTTTTTTACTCGAAAATAAGGTCTTGCAAATAATACGCCACTGTATATTATATACAGGAAAATATGGTATTTCTGATGTCTTCTGTATTTAAGTTTAAGGTTTTTGTTAAGACTTAGAGGAGAACTTTAAAAATATTTTTTCTGTCTTTGCTCCATTAAAAGTTAATTTTCTTTTCTAAGTGTTATGGCTTGCTTTTTTAAGAGTAATTTGATTTTTTTAAATAGTAACAAATTACTTATGTCATTGTTTCATGATGTTAATCAAAACAAATCTCTAATGTTAGAGTTTTTAATTAGTTTTAATATAAAATCTTTATATTTTATTACATTTAATTATGTTGTATCAGATTAATTGTAAAGAGAACATTCAGCTAATGTCTTGAAAAATATATAGGTATTTCTCATTTGTAATATTTTGTATGTGTGTAAGAAATAAATTTCGTAAAATCTAATTTTTAAAAATCATTTTTGAAGGAAAGATTTTTAGAAAAGAAAGATAAATTGATGGATTATACTAAAGTTTAATTTTCATTTTTATTCCTCTTAAATGAAGAATTTGATACATTTTAATAGCTTAGTTTACAAATTTATAATTTATTGATTAGAATTCACCATGTGCTTATAGTGTAGGTATGTTTTTTACATGTGTTTAAAAATCTACAAATTTCTTAATATTTTAAAATGTTAGCATATAAAACTATGTAATATAATTCTAGGTTTTCTGAAGTTAAATTTTAAGGGAAAATGCATATTTCTGACTATATCAATAACTATTTCTAAGTGCATACAATTTTAAAATTTACTTTCAATATTTATTAATTTACCTAGAAAAAATTACCATATTTTTTATTACTTTTACATTTCAAATTGTGGTAAATAAATTACAGTTTATATTCAAAGTATTTATTATTAATAATGTGTTCATAAATTCTCTATATCTATGAAAGATAAGAAATTCAATGTTAGATATATTGCTTCATGTTGTTGGGGCATTTCATATGTTGTATGTGCCCTAACAAGTTATTGTGTGTTGGTTTGAGACATTCTTAGAATTTTATAAAATCCACAAATAGCATATTTTTGCTTCTGTATATTATATATAACTTCATTTTCTGTGCTGTTTTCATCTGCATTATATTTTATTTAATTCTGTCTCCTTTATCATGTATTTTTATCAATAAATATTTGATGCTTTATGCTGTGAATATTGAATTATTTAGTCTTCCAAAACCTTTCTAAGCTCAATGTAACCTGTCATGCCTTTTTAAATCACAATATTGCCCTTCATAGAAAAAATATTTCTGCATCTGATTTAAAATATGCTTTCTACGAGGGTCACTCTGAAATTGTTGAGATACAACTAAGTTTTTAAAGTTATACTTACAAAATTTTAGGTGTGTTCAAAGTAGTCCCCTCCAGCATCATTGCACTCTTAAAGACAAATTTTGCACAGATTTAATGCCTCAAGCCATTCATTTCTTGGAATAGATGAATAAAATGCATTTATAGCCACATCAATCTCTTCTTCTGAATGATAATGACGTCCATATAAGTTTTTTTTAGATTAAAGAATAACCAAAAGTCACACATAGCTAGATCAGGTGAATACGGCGGATGTTCTATCACTTTAATTTGTTTTTGTTTAAGAAACTCAACTGTTAATCCGGCTGTATGTGAAGATGCATTGTCATTGTGAAGCATTAATCCCCTAACATTCAGTTCTTGTAGAATTTCTGGAAGACATTTACTGGTATACCAGTTTGTTGTTACTGTTCTTTGTGCTTCCAACTTGATGGCTTTGACCAATCCCATACTTCTGAAGAAAACGGCAGACATCAATATTTTCAGTGCGCATTGTTTTTTCAACATTGTTAGCATGGAATCATCTTCAAAGATCCATACTTTGCTTTCTTGACGTGTTGGAACGTCAAAAAACGTTATGTACGTTTCATCACCTGTTACAATTTTAAAGTATTTATTGATACTTTAAAATTGTAACTGAAATGTTGATACTTTAAAATTGTAATTGAAAGATACCACCATCATTTATCAATTTAAGAGTTTCTTTACTGATTCTGACATGCTCCTCTTTTTATTGCTCAGTTAGATTATGGGGAACCCAACAGCAAACTACTTTCTTTATATATAATTCTTCATGAATGATTTTGTGTATGGCTGCGAATCCAATATTAAGTTCCTTCTGTATCATTTGATAGATACAACGTGATTATCATCCATTAACATTTTATGTATGGCAGACACATTATCTGGGATTACCGCCGACAGTGGCCTTCCTGTGTGTTCTTCATCCTGAAGAAAATTGCAACCTCTTCTAAATTCTTTAAACCATCTGAATACAGTAGCATGAGCTGGAGATTCATCACCAAATGCTAATTGCAACCGCTGAATGCATTTTTCTTGATTTAATTTTGTTTTCATAGCGCAAAAATGTTCTTGCATCAACTCCATTTTCTTTTCTGTTTAAAATTTATTCTACGCTAAAAAAGTTGAAGTAATTCAGTAAAAAATTCTCTTCTGTGTTAAAATACCTTGTATTTTAAAATTAAACTGTTATTTCTATTTTGTGAATTCTTGTCTGCGCGTATCTGAAAAATTTCAGAGTAACCCTCCTTGTATTAGATAACTAGAGCTATTTGAGATTCAGAAATATCTTTCCAGAATCCAAAAATAACACAAATTTTTTAGTACTTGTCTACTTTAGAATATAGAACTTTTTTTGATCATAAATATTTGGCAGTTAGTATGAAAATAAAATTTAACTTAATATTTAATGTTAACATTTTGTTCTAAAATGTTAACATAATGTTAACATTAAATATTTAATGTTAACATTTTGTTCTAATGGGATTTTTTTTCACTATCTCATTAATTTGATAGTGTTATTACTTTCTCTATTTATATTGCATTATTCAAAACTTGTTTACATTTTTATAATTTAATATGGGGACTTGGCATCCTGGTGTATAGGATATTGGCCTTTCATATAGAAGGGTGGGGTTCAATTCTCAATGCCGCCAAAGACGTACCGAGTACATGCAATGTACGTGCTCGTTAACTTTGTGGAATCGAAAGTCCTGTGGTCGGTCATTGAGCAGTTACCATGGGCAAAATGATCTGGATAAAATTTTCTCCCCCTTCAGATCAATGTCAAAATTGAGGCAGTGGATCCTCTAATGGTGCCATCTATTGGAGTATTTAAGTAGCAAAAGTCATAATTTCACTCTCATGGTGCTCTGCTTGTCCAAGTGTCATTAGTAACAACAACAACATAATATAATATTTTATGCTCTCACTGTAGACAAAATCAAATTTTTCATCTTTTTATATTTATGAAAATTAAGTGCATACTAAATTGCCATTGCAATGTTAGATGTAAATATTTAAAAGATGTATAGCTATTTCATGCTTTAACACATATTTTTGCTATGTTAATCTCATATACTTTAAATTATTTTTTATTTAATGTAAATTTTTTTAACTGTTATAATGGTGTTGTAATAATAAGCATTTCTGTCTTACTAATAAGGAAAACTAATAAAATTCTTGTATAACAAAATGAATGGAAATTTTCTTTAGCTGAAAAATTTATAATGCTGTAAATCAGTTGTTTCCTGTGTAAGGTCCAGGATACCTAGGATTCTATTAACTGCTCAGGAGGTTTATAGACGAAATGTGCATATTACATGCAGAAACTATTAAATTTAGAAATCCTTATGATTAAAGAGTTATATAAAAATTAAAAGCTTTGGAATGTAATTTTTTAAACATTTATTTTCAGCATGTCGAACTGGGGAAGCAAAAATGACCAAAGGTTATAATTTGCCAGCACGATTTGTGATTCATACTGTTGGGCCAAAATTCAATGTTAAATATCAAACTGCAGCTGAAAGTGCTCTTTTTTCATGCTATTTTAAAGTTTTACAATTAGCAAAGTAAGTATTTCTTTTAAACAGTAAATTGTTTTCATGAAATGAATATGGTGAAAATTTAATAACTATTTGTAGTATTATGAAGTTTTCATGAACTGTTATTTGAATCACTTGTTTAATCAATTATTGCTAGAATTGAATTTTAAAGTTGTGATAAATCTCTTCAAATAAATTTCAATAGTTGCAATTTATTTGTTTTATTGTTATTAAGAATGAAGAAATGCGTACTTGTATTTTAAGAAATGTACAAAATAGTTTATAAACCTTATAAATCAGAAATTTAATTTTTTGTTGTATGCAATAAGAGTTCTTTTGTATAGTAACAATGTTTTTTCCAAAATATTCTTCCATTTCATGTTTATAATTTCTATGTAAATATCTATGTATATACAATATCAATATATTATATACCACATATACCAATTTCTTCCATATTTATCAGAATATTTTCATGTATACCCATAAGTCTTATTAACTTTTTTCAAATAGGTGTGGTTTTTATAGGGGTAATATACAAATGTAATAATAGACCGTTTATAGAGGATTGGTCACAGGAATATACTTTTAAGGACATTGATCAAAATCTTAAGAATTTAAAAATCAGAAAATTTAGATTTTATTTATTATATTTCTGCCATAGGTTTAGAAGGAGAGTGTAAAGATAACTAGTAAAAATTGTAAGATTGCCTAGAAATATCGCTTTGACCCCATTCTTCTCTAACTTTAAACTCCATGAAAGTTGTATTTGAAAAATATTTGTGTGAAAAAATCAAAGATGTATTTAAATGATGCGTCAAAAATGTATTTAAAAGATTTATTTCGAAAGGCTGCGTGTCACAAAATCTCGGTTATCAATGCATTCTGAAGAGTATATTGATGAGTTGATTGAGGAGTAAATTGAATATATAAGGATTTTAAAGTATTTTATGGATTATATGAAATGAAAATAAGAATTTATAAATATATTATACTTTCCCATAAGTTATTTTTGATTGTCATAGATATTAGTACTTTTGATAATTTTAATATCATAAAAATGATCATTTATTGTTTGATTTTTAACTGTATGTATTAGAATCATTAGATTCAAAGTTTCTAAAAAAGTGCACTTATTTCTTAATTTTCATTAGAAACATTAAGTATAAAGTCAGCATATGCAAATAAAAGCTATTTTCAGAAAATTATCTTTCATAATGCTAAAATAACATGGTAATGTATGATGTTATTTTTTATGTATGACCAAATATCAATTTTTTAATAATTTAAAAAAAGTGATATTTGGTCATGCATGCAAAATTTTTTCCTTCTTTCTGAAGAGTATATTTGGTATCTAAGCATTTTTGTATAATGCTTTTGTAATTTTCTAAATATTGTTGCCTGAAATATTATTTGAAATACAGTTATACGTTTTTAAGTCTAGAAAATGTAATGCAGCAATGTGTGATTATATTTAAAAGAGACTAAAATAATCAATTTAAATAACTAACAGCTTGACTTGGTTCTGAATGTAGTGAAAACAATTATAAAGAGAAATCGTGAAAACCACATAAATTGTATATCTTTCTGTTAAATGTTTATTATATGTGAAAAATAAAGTTAAATATTCGTTATAATTTGCTAGCATTTTTAATAAAAGTTTGTACTGGTACTCAGCATACATTATATATGTATAAAATTTGTGAATTGTTTATTCAACTGTATACACATTATATTAAAACAACAATTTCTTTTAAGATACTGTACCAAACATTTCAAAGTATCTATGCATTATGTAGTTTATAGAGATTTCTTAGTTTTTTAATAATATTTTTTAATTAAAATTGTTTTATTAGTTCAACAAAAATAACAAAAAAATATATTGTGCAAAATTTGTAAACATTTTGCTTCATTCTAATTATGTTAAAGTATTTTTTAAAATATAATTTAACAGTTAGGTTTAGCTTGTTTAAAGTTATTTTTTGATATTTTGATTTTTAAATAAAATTTGCAGCTGTTTGTACTTTTTTTGCTTACTTTTAAATTTAAGTAAATTATATGATTTAAACATTTTATACATTATTTAAAAATGAAGTTTATATCAATTGTATTACTTATAGCTACTCTTTTTGTGGAAAAAATCATTCTTTTTTTTTTTTTTTGTCATCAATGTCTTGATTTGTTTGTCTCTTTAATTTATTTTCTGTTCAAACAGAGAACACAATCTAAGAACTGTTGGACTATGTGTTATAAATTCATTACGAAGAAATTATCCTCCACAAGATGGTGCTCACATAGCTTTACGTAAGTTATATGCATTTATTTACTATTAAGTATTGTTATATTTGTATATTTATCATCTTATGTTCTTAGAAATAAATGTCTTTCAATGCTTTAAATGTCAGTATTTTTTGTTTTCTGCATTTTTGAAAGCACAGTCAGTTTAACAGTTAATGTATTTTATCCGCACCTTAAGCATGAATGTTTCTAGAGGTTTGAAGTCATTTTTATGCAGGTCTCAATCAAATAAACTGTGTTGTGTTAAAGGTAACTATATTTAAGGGGGCTAAAATAATGTTTTAAAACATCTTTGGCATATTAAAGAATTATTTTCTTTGAAAGCATTTTTTGTTTAAAATTTAAAGAATTCATTGACAATCTTTCAACTCTAGTAATTTTATTATTGATGATCTTTAAAAATAGATGAAAGGGTATTATTTTGTTCAGAATTATTTGTAAACAATAAAGTATAGTCTTTAAAGTATATTTTTAGCATAATTATAATAAAGTTTCTACAATCATGAAAAAGTAGGTTTAGAAAAATATAAGTTCCTGTATTGTATGAGCTTATTCACAGTTTAAAACTTTTTAATATATATGGAAAAGTAAAAATTATGCGTATAAAAGTTCCTTAGCTAAGATTAAGCTAGAAGTAAAGTGTAATTGTTTTTAAATCATGTTTGCTTTATGTTGAAATATTTTTATATCATAAGTATTTCAGTTTTTGACCTTCACTTGATAAGTTTTCTTTACAAGCTGAATATTCTGGTATTTGATTAATGTTCTTAATTAAATTTAAAAATAAATACTTTTACACTAATGGCTTATTGTACTTTTGCTAATGTATTTAGAATTATTGTGGGTTATGCACACAAAGGGCACTTCTGCCTTGTCTTCTAGCACTATAAATTCTTGTTAAGTTAGTTAAGTTTGCTATATAGCTGATTATCTAAATTGTAATTGTTATTGGAAGGTCAGCATACCTTATAATATGTTTTATGTAAATAGTTTCATTTGTTTAATGAATGTTTAGTTTGCAAATTTTAGTTAATTTAATGCACCAGGAAATTCTATGCTGAACATCTTTAAGTCTCTTTTTTGGTATTATAATGATATATGAATATTTAAAAAAAAAAACATGTTAGAGAATTTTTCTTGTTATTCAATTAAAATTTGAAATCAGTTGAATATTTAATTAAGTCTCTTATTATTTTTTTATTTTTCAATGTAAAATATTAGAAATCATAATAAATATTATATCGTATTATTTAAATTAATATTTAAAA
The DNA here is from genome assembly GCA_030067965.1 of Latrodectus elegans. Lineage (NCBI taxonomy): Eukaryota > Metazoa > Arthropoda > Arachnida > Araneae > Theridiidae > Latrodectus > Latrodectus elegans. The sequence continues at coordinate 112,159,065 of CM057809.1, forward strand.
TGTTAAAACGAATTTTCAAAAATCCTTGGCATCTAGTCATCATAGTGATTGAAACAATAGTGCTTGATAACCATAATTTTATTTACTATTTTTATTTTATATTAATAATTATAGGTATGAAGGGAAATGTGAGATTTAAAGATAATCATTAACTAATGTATGAGAAGAATCTAAGTTTTCCTTACATAAACATTTTTTTTCCAAGAAAAAACATGTTAATACTTGAACACTTTTGGTTATAATAAGTAATTGAGAGAAAAAAGCATTCTCAGTCCAGAGTCCTGCCATTAAATATTAGTTAATATTTACTTAATTAGGAATAAATTAATATTAAATTGGAAAAAAAGAAATATTACTCTTGATATTTTAATCTGTTTAATTTGTAAGCTCAAGGTTAATACTTTAATGTTGAATAATTATAAAAAAACCACAATGAAAATGAAAATTTTCCCAATAATTATGTCAGGAATATATGCTGTATCAGTATGGATGATGCAGGAAATATTTAAGTTCAGTTTTCATTACAGAGAGAGTATTAACAATACATGAAAAATTTAGGGACTACTAAGATCTAATATTTATTCCACTTTTAACAATTTTATGCTGGAAAGAACAATTCATTTAAATTAATCAGAAATATGTTTGCCACTAAGTGTTATCATTCCATTTCTTTTGATTATTTATCACATAAAAAGTGTAACAACTAACTAAGAAATGAAAAGATAATTCACTAATACATTCAACAAATTATTATTTTATATGAATGGTCAATATCTGTTAATGGCTTGTCTTATAAAAGTTTTTCATTTGTGTTTCAAAATAAGAATATTGAAATATTATTGAATATAATCGTGGAGTATATAGCTACTATAATTTTATTTTAATATTTGTAATCAATTTTTAATGAACATTTCTGTAGCAGCTAAGTTTTATAGTCTGACATCAAAAATGCTCAGAAATGTTTTAATCACTAGTTGTTTCTTTTGAAATATTAATAAAATCTGAATTTTGACCAGAAAAAGCAGGTAAAAATTTATTTTTAACTGTGCTTTAAAATATTTTATTTTATTTGTGTTTTAGACTTAAATTTTTGTAATTGAATGCCAAAGTGGAATGCTATAAATAATTCTGCATTTGAAAACAATTTGGACAAGTTTTATGCTGAATAATTTATTTGCATTTCAATTTTTATATTGGTCATGAATATTTTCAATTTTTGCATACTATTTTTAGAAATAATATAAAAGTGGCTAGGAAACTTTTTCTTTCACATAGTATTTTGATTTAATCTTGTAAAGGAATATTTTTTTAGGAACAGTAAGAAGATTCCTGGAAAAATATGGCTCTTCCTTTGACTTGGTTGTATTTGCTGTGGAAGATGTGGATATAGGAATTTATGAACTTTTAATGCCACTATATTACCCACGATCAAAAGAAGAAGAAGAATATGCATTGTATTATCTACCAAGGGATATTGGAGGAGAAAATGGTGAAGCTTTTATTCCTGAAAGGCAAATGCGAATAGTTGAAAGACCTTTCAAAATTACACAAGGTAAATAAATTAGGGAAAATTACTATTTTATAAATGCATATATGGAAAATTTTATTTATTTAGTGTGTGAAATTTTTATTCAGCAACATTTGTGAGGTTAATGGTTTTGACACATTAAATATTTTACAAATATTTCTGTTAAGTCTATGCATCCATTATGCAATAGATATGTATCTTAATAACAATAATCTTATTTTCTATATTTAATGAACCGATTTGTTAACATTCTGACCTTTTTTGAACAGTTCCTTGGTTTGATTACCTTTTTAGACTGAGGTGTTTATAGAGGTTACTTACTGGATAAAGTGAATAGATTACAATTACTCATAACATTACTCATAACTACTACTCATAACTTTTAATTTTCGAAGTATGAACTCTTCTAATATGTATTGAATAAAGAATAAATATTTACTGAAGGTTGATTAACTGGCATTACGATTTGCTTTTGAATTTAGAAATTTCGAGATATATATTAAAGTGTTCAAATTAACTGTCAATATTTTAAGGTATTTTTTTTGTTGTAATCAATAAACCATTTGATATATTTTGTAATGGAATTCATGTTTCAAAAGTTAAATATGGTATTTTAAGTCTTAAATTTCGGAATGTTAATAAAGAGGTGTTGATGATAGCAAATTGAAAACTTACTTAAATGAATCGTAACTCTTTTTGTTGTTAAGTTTCTTATTATTTTCCTCACGCAATGTACATATCATATACTTTTGAAGTTTGCTATTCACTTTAATTGATTGTATCTTCATTAACATAAGTTTTACATAATTGTTGTTGTTAATAGATTAAAGATCTGTAACATATTTTACATTACAAATTTTTTCATTCTTAACTGGAAAAAAAATTGAACTGTTTTATAAAAATCTTTTATTAGTTTTTTTGTGTTGATTGTATTGGTTTTAATATCTTGTAGTATTTATTGATTTAGTTTGAGGTATAACTGGTTAGGAATTTTTAGTTTATTGCTTTTTTAGAATTTTGTTAATAAATGTAATTTAAATATCATAAAATTATATACTACATTATGCTGTATAAATGTACTAAACATGTACCAATTTTTAATATAAACTTAAAATTTGCTTATGTTCTTTTAGGAAGAAACAACTATTTTACAGTTTATATTTGAATTTTGAAATTAAATATTTTAAAATTACACAAGCATTATCTTTAAAGATTACATAATAAAAATGTATTCATTTGTATTAAACAGCTAAAATTTAGAGAATATTTTTTAAATTTTATGTGATAAATCATATAAAATTTTTAGGACTTAAGATTGCAAATCCATGTATTTTTTTTAAATATTATGTTAGTTCATTACAAATATGTAAACTTTTTGCTCTGGATTTAAAAAGTATTAAATATGTGTTAAATTATTCTTTTCATTTATGTATGTGGACAATCAATGTTTTTGATCCTTTTCCAAACTGGCTATTCAATATTAACAACTAAAATGCTAAATTTGCTTGAGATGAAAAAAGTTTGCTTTTAAGAAGCTTAAAACATGTTATGATAAATATAAAATATTGATAAAAATCACTGTGATATATATCTTTAAGCAGAGTTTGAATGTTGAATTTTGCTGAGACTAATAATAAGTAAACTATACAAAGCTTAGTATGCTTAAAAGGTGCTTTTGTGATTGGAAAGAAATAGTTAAAAGTGTACCAATCTTTGCCTTGATGTTTTCTAAAAGAGATTAGTATTTTCTTCCAATGACATTTGTTTTCTATAATCTTGAATAATAACTGTTAAAATGTCTCCAATAAAAGTTTTAAGAGATATTATTTAAAATTAATTTTACATTTCTGACTAATATTCAAGCATAGTTATGCTGTTGTCCATGCAACTAACATTGCTAAAATCTGGAAATATATTTATAACAAAAATATATGATTTTTCACTTTTGAGATTTGTTTTCGAGGTTTTGAAAATGGATATTTTCTCTACCTTAAAGTTGCTCGTAATTTTTACTGCATAAATTTTATATTTTTAAAACATCCAACTTTGAGTTAAATTTCTTTTAAGTATATTGTTATTTATTATCACTAATGTTATGTTTTCCAGGTGTTGAAGAAAGTGTTGATTTAGCTGCTGAACTTCAATCATCTGTTTGCATAGGTAAAACAGCCTTTGCTAAGATGCATGGGGATCCAGATAGGCAGCGTGCATTGGGTGGTAAAAATAGTTATTCTACAGATGTTTTAACTTCTGAAGTTCAAAGAAAAACAAAGTAAATAGTTAATGATTCATTGTAAAAAACAATACAAATCTTTTGTATTAATTATTTGCTTTTTTGCATGAATTTAAGCATATTTTTTAATTAATTTTTTAAATTTCTTTTTGTTTGACATATGGATATTTTTTTGTTTTTTTGCATGAATTGTCTTATAAAAGATTTGATTTTAGGGTTTGTTATTTATATTTTCAAATCTTTTGAAATAATTTATAAATGAAAGTGGGATATTGAATGTATTTATTAATAAAAGTGTAAACTCTTCAAAAAAATTTTTTTTATCTGAGTTAATACTACTTATATTGCTTGAGCAAATGTCTGATAACAACAACATTTTTATTTATTTGCCATGAATGTTTCTATGATGCAATACTAAAAGCAAGCCCTAGTTAAGGCACCTTCCCTTCATGCTCCATCGCTAGATAAGCCGGTCATAATCTGATGCTTCTCAGGTAAGAGTTGGTGCTTGCCTGTGTCTGCATGCCAATGATAAGATCTATCCAGTTTCATATACTAGTCGAAAATTGACTAAAATTCAACAATCGTAGACTACAATTGAACATGAGGCTTATGCAATAGTGTGGTCGTTAAAAAGGTTTGAATCAATAATTTTTGGTTCAGAAATTGAGTTTTATACTGACCACAATCCCTTACCATACTTGACCTAATGTGCACCTCAATCGCCATGTCTTCAGAGGTGGGTGTTTGCTCTTCAGAGATATATTATAACTATCAAACACTGCAGGAGCTAAGATGCCTCATGCAGATGCTTTATCTAGACTTTTTACAAATAAAAACTGACTTTAGTGCTTAGTGTAAAAACTCTCTATATGTAAATACATTTCAGTGAAAATATTTTATTTGTATCTTTGTATTTGGTATATTGTTTGTTTACATCAATTGTATTGGTTTATTATTAGTTTACATTAATTGTGCATTGGTATATTGTTTGTTTACTTTAATGTTACAGGTATATTGTTTATTTATATTAATTACAATTTATATATATTTAGTGGATAGATTTATTTTGTTTTATATCTTTTTATATACATATATATCATTAATATTGATTATTCTATGCATACTTGTGAATTTTAAGTAATTCATTTGCAAATAACTTTTTCTATATACATATAATTTTCTAATTCTAAGTTCATATTTATTTTATGTTTAATATTCCTTTAATTGTTTGCAAAAATATTAAGTCTGTTTCTTTTGTATCCTATTATATTTAATTCAGTTATGTGTTTATGTGGAACATAAACCCAAAACTTGTGGGAAGGGAGTAGTTTTAGGATACCCCTCATTCTTTTCATATGATGACACTGTAGTCATTAGGAGAGGAGGGAGTCCACTTCGGCAGAAAGAAATGTCTTGGACCAGCGAACGAGGAGGTTTAGCTGGCTGTTCTTGGGTGTTTGTTCTGTTGGCCGTGTAGGGCCATAATAGAATTTCTATTAATTATAATTTTAATATACAATACTATTAATTTTAATTTTTAAATAACTGTTTCTATTTGTTCGAGTTGTGCTTTCTTCTATAGAACAGACACTACAAGCATATAAAAATGTAACTTAGAGTGACTGTCATCATTTTTGCAGACAAAGTTAATCAGTTTATAATTTTTATTAATATTGATAAAAGTTTTGTCATCTGTTTAAAGCATGCCATTAATAAAGTTGTTCTGATCATTTTTTTAATTTTGAAGGTAATAGGTTTTGTGTAGTTAAAGAAATAATTTGTTGTTTGATGTCTCTAATGCTCTCAGTCTATGAATTCTATTATGTTGATCAATATTGTTATCCATTATTAGAAATTAATACAAACTTTATAGAAAATATTAATTTATGAAAAATGTGTATATATACTATTATTGTGAGGTTTCAGGTCTTCTATTAAGGGAATTGCTCATAATATCTTCTGATATTATTTCTGCCAAGTTTGCAATTGAATGTAGTCTCACTAATTTTTAGCTTGATAGTTTGTTGATTCAATTTCAGCCTTGTTGATAAATATTTGTAATCATTTGGAACCCACCTTAAACTATAAATTCCTATAGTGTATGCACTTATATACAGAAAAGTGGGGGAAAAAATCAAGAAACAAAATTATTAAAATTTATTACAGAAATGCAGAAATTTTCAGAAAAAATGGCAAGTCCTCTCTTGCTAAAATCAATGAATATCTATTATTCTTACTTAATTTTCATGGAATAAATTGTGCTTTGTTATATCAGTAGTTCCAGGAATTTTTATACGTAAATCATCACTTATGATGAATTGCTCTTTTAAAATGCTAAAGTGTCCATAGTATTGGGAAGTATTATAAGGGACATATTTATTTCATTGCACTATGAAAAGGCAATGATTATCCTTTTAAAAATGTTCACAATATTTCACTGTATAAACCTTAATTATAATATTTCTTAAATTATATTGATTTGTAATGTAGTGTTACTCAGTATTGATTTAAAGTAATCATTTTTTTAACTACATTTAAATAAGTTTGTATAATATTATATGTATATTATTAATATATGATTTCATTTATAAAACTATATTTTCAAAAACTAAAAGTTGAGTTTCAGGAAGTGAAGTAAAATGTTCTGCATGACAGTGCTTTCTTCGAAAGCTTTGCTGCCCAAAATACAGCTTTGCATAAATTAGCTTCTTTCTTAAATTTTTAAACAGTATTACTTTAAATAATTTTAAAATATGAATGCAATATATCTTGGTATGACACTATTTCATAATGAGTTAAGATGCAACATATAATTGCTGTACGTTATATATATATATATGTGTGTGTGTGTAAACATTTTTACATATCAAATTTAGGTATGAAAGGTTACTTCGTAAAGCCCGAAATGAGGATCTTCGTTCAGTATCGAATTTGGGCTGCCTATACCACAGTGGTGAAGATCGATTCGGTCGACCTGTAATCGTATTTATTGGAAACAGGTTTAAAGCTAATCAAGTGGATTTAAACAAAGTTAGTGCATGTTATAGATAAGCTTTTTAATATATAAATTTGTTGCCTTTTCATTTTATATCTTCTTATGACGTTTTAAATTTAATTAATTGAAATATTTTATTGATTTTTGTTGATATTATTATGAAATTAATATGTTAACCTAAATACACATTTAGCAACCAATAAAGATAAAATTTGAAGTTAGATGTCTCAATATTTAGTAAATATTTCTTTCTGTGTTTTTGGTTGCCTCTTGGCTTTGAAATTTTCCGTATCCATACACTTATAGTTATAGGAAGATCAGATATTCATTGAGGAATTTGACATAAATATCTAGATCTATAGCATTCATTAATAGTAAAATACATGATTAATATTTTAAACAAAAGTAAAGTGTCAGTATTTTGCAATATTATAAAAACAGCTGTATCAGAATTTTGATTTTGCAAAATTCTGTTTTAATAACTGTCAAAGCTACAAAACTCCGCAATTTAGGATAAGTATTAACAAAATGAAATTAAAGAAAAGTTTATAAATTTTATTTGTGAATATTATATTTAAGAATGCTTAGAGTCCTTCAAAGGAATGATATTTCGAATATTTGTGCTATGTATTGGTCTTGATTTTAAATTTAACTGCAGGGGTTGGATTGTCAGCTCTACTTCAAAATGTGGGAGCCTTGTACCTTAATGTCAAATTTTATAAACATATTTAACATTATCATATTGTCTTGCTTACAGTCCAGTTTGTTCAATTCTGGATTAATGAATTTGATTCAAAATGTGCTGACTATTTAAGGACACTGGAGGAATTTTTTCCTCAATAATATAGATATATCATTACTTTGAAGTAATTGATATCTCCTTTGATCAAAATGAGATTGGAAATCTGGAACATTTATAGAAAACCTGATCATTAAAGTTTTTGTACAGCATTCCTTTTCGAACCTTGTGCCAGAAAACCCAACCAATCAATCATTAAAGTATTTTTTTGGAAAGAAACCTGTTTGAGGGAAGGTTTAATGACTGTATATCTAGAATTGTCTGAATAAATACTGTAACTATATAATAATTTGTTTCTGAAATATCCCAATCAGAAGTAAGATTATTAAATTGGATATTTGTTGTAGAGAAATATTGTGTTAACTGCAAGCACATTCTTCCACCCTCTCTGCTGCAAGAGGTAATTCTGAACATTTGATGATTTTATTAAAGCTTTCTTGTGTATTTATTAAATAATTATTACAACGTGAAAATGAAACTAATGGGTTTAATTTGTATTATACTAAACCTAAATAAAATTTTTCTACCTGTAAACAGAAGTAAAGAAGGAATATTTTTTATTGATAATTTTATCTTGAAAAAATGTAGCTCATTTAACCAGATTGCTTATTAAATCTTTACCATGTAAAGATAGTTTGATGGGTAAAAGCTCTGTGAAGTAATTGAGAGATTTCAAATTTGAAATGAATGATCATGTGTTAAATGAGTCAAATATTTGCTTTCAACCTGATAATGGTTGAAAGCAAAATGAAATGTTAAGAACAGTTGAACTGCTACTTCAGTATTGGAACAAACAACAATAAGTGCATATTCTATATTAAGTGATTTAAATGTGCTTATAGTGTAAGTTGCTCTATGGAAAAGTATTACACCTATGAGATATAGTACTCTTAGAAGTAATTTGATCTTTATACTGAAAACTGTAATTAAAAAGTTATAAATTGTATATTCTGAGACAATATTGTGTTAAGATGTGGATTCTGATATTAGTGGATGTGTATTAACAGACAGCAAATTGAGCTCTTATTTTAAATTTGCACACTGATAATTTATTAATCTTTGACATTTCTTTGAATATGTTAGTTATTTTAAATGAACTAACAGTATTAGAATATTTCTGTATACTTTTGTGCCTTCAAAAATCTGGCAGTTAATCAGCCCCTGTTCTTATGTTATTTTATTCTATTTTAAAATGTGTGTGTTCTGTAATGAACTAGTGGGATAGAGATTCTGAGTTACTATGTATTTGCATTTTGCTTTGGGTTTTTATTTTGTTATGTGAAGCTCATTTCATGCTATTAATTGTTGTAATTTTAACTGAAATACTAATTTTTAGAGGGTGCATCAAGCATTAAGATTTTTATTATAGAGTATATATTTTGCTAACTGGAGTTTTTAACAACTATTTTATTTAATAGAATCTTAATCTGTAGTAACTAATAATTTTATTTTCAAAACTATAGTAGTGTTTTATGTAAATTCAGGAAAGTTTAAAGTGCTTAAATAAAATTTGAAATTGGCTCTTTTAATTATAAGTAAGGTGATCAGACTGCTAAAATCATACTTTTAATATCTGCTACAATATATATTTTGTTAATTTTTTTTTTATCTTAAATGTTGTGTGTTGATAAATATGTCTAATGATTCATTCTTTTTTAGGCTGTGATGTACTTAATCTTGACTCTAGATTCCATAGTTCAGAAAGATTATATTGTAGTCTATTTTCACACTCTTACATCAAATGAGAATAACCCTTCATTGGCATTCCTTAGAGAGGTGTATAGCATTCTTGAATACAAATATAAGAAAAATTTAAGGAGATTTTATATTGTTCATCCAACATTTTGGAGTCGGGTAAGATTTATTGCCTCTTAGTTTATTATTATATATGCCTCAAATTTTTATCGATGTTAAATCTTTAAAAACTTAAATGTAATTTCTTTTGCTTAAAAATAAGGCTTGACATCAGTTTCTATTTTGAATGTATTTATCATCAGTGTCTGCATACTTAATTATCTTTAGAGTAGGCCACATATGTCGTGGCTGTTCTAGTCATTCTGTGGAATTTCGAAAGCTTGATTGTTATGAGAATCGATCTTTTGCCTCTGATCAATATTGCTGTGATAAATGAATCTACACTATAAGTATACATAAGTATGAGTAAAAGAGTTGGGTGCTTTTTATTAGACACTAAACTCTTCACTTGATATAGTTCAAAATTAGGTAATTTGAAATTCAATTTGTTAATTACTTGGTATTATCTTGGCTGTTTCTCTATGGTTCTGTATATATATATATATATATATATATATATATATATATATATATATATATATATATATATATATATATATACATATATATATATATATATCTGAAATTTACATCAAAACATTCTAAATTATAATTCTTCTGTTAAAATTTCAATAAAATAATTCAAATTTTTTTTTGTTTTAAATAAAAGTGGAGTAACAAGAACTTCTAATCATAAGCATGCTTTCCTGGACCTGGAAAGAGACAAAAAAATGCCTCATTCAATCAAACAGAGTAAGACAAAGTATATGCAATATGCCCACTATACATAGACCGCCATACACATTGATATTACAGAGTACACATTTTAAAAGGTGAATTCCTTCATTTATCTTGTCTCTGAAATCAACACCTAAAACTCTATATCCTCAGAAGTAAGGAAGAGAGTAACTGCACCCAACAGATGCTTTTATAGTGTAAAAAATATCTCAAATCTGATAACATTAAAAAAGGCACCAAGTTGCTGAAATATAGAAGCTTTATCATGTCAGTTCTCACTTACACATCTGAGACTTGGACCTTGTCCAAAGCTGATTAGATGACCCTCGCTACCCTGGAGAGGAAGATTCTCTGATCCATTTTTGGTGATGTTTATGACAATTGAATTTGGAGAAGGAGAACTAATTGTGAACATTACAGCCTATTCAGAGAGCCAGACTTTATAAAGTACCATAAGATGCAAGAATGAAATGGGCAGGACACAATAAGAATTCAAGATGACAGCACAACTATAAGAATCGTTTTGGCTAGACCAGAGATGAGCAAAGTATGGACCGCGGGCCAACTCCGGCCCTCCGGAAGGTTTTGTGCGTCCCGCGGGTAGAATTTTAATTTGCCGGTCCGACGGAACTTGAAAGAGAATATGATTTATATATTATATATTCATCGCCTTTTCTAAATTGTTTTAATATTATTTATATCTTTCTTTTTTTCAAAGGACTGGTAATCTTTTTACTTCTTACACAAAGCATAAATCGATGGAAATAGCAAGCGTAGACAGTGATGTTCATTGTTAGTTTTAACTGTAAACTGAGAACAACAAGCGTCATCTCTTTCTGGGGAAGCAGACATGAGAAGCCAAAATAGGGGAATTAGATCTCTCATGTAGCAGACTGTGTATGCTGCATGTGTAGCTCCAGCTTCCAGCTGTCCCAGAAAATCAGTGCTTTGTTTGCTTCCTCTTAAATATATGTGAACAAGTGTTTTCAACAATGAGCCTTAGAAAGAATCCTCTCGGAAATAGACTTACAGATAAGCATTTAGTTTTGTTCCTTATAATCAGTACATCTCACTTCGAATCTCAATATAAGGAATATCTCAATATAAGGAATTTTCACAAGAGAAATCGCAATTTTACTTATCTCATTAACATATTTAAATTGTAAAACGTGTATATTGTTTTTAAAATTTTTTAAAAAATTTATCTTGGTCTGCCATACTTTATTTTTTTTCGATTTATGTCCTGCGACCGAAAGTTTTCTTATCCCAGGTCTAGACCAACTGCAATTAGAAAAAGAGGTAGACCCAGACTGAGATGGGTTGACTGCTTCCAGGGGCTTTTTGACACAATCAATGTCAAAGACTGGAAAGTTGTGGGGCGCAGGACGGAATTTTAGACTTCTTGAGAAAGCCAGGGTTCACCCAGGACTGACGAACTACTGGTGATGATGATGAAAAATGGAGTAATTTTATACTAATTTCAGTAAAACTAACTAGTTTCTGGGATATATGGAGAAATATTTTCCAAAAATTTCTTAATTAAACAAAGTATATAGTTCAGTGTTTATTGTTTGATATGCTTAATGTAGTTGTTATTCAGAAAGTATTCCTCTGCATATTTCATTAGTGTTTTGTTTTCATCATTGGGACCATAAATGCTTAAATTATTTTCACAATTTATAAGAACAATTGATCATACAGGTAACTTTTAATGTGTGATAAACATACTGAAACTATTAATAAACGACTGATGAAAACTTTTTTGAAGTATCTAATTTTTAGTTGATGTTTTCGTACTTAATTTAAAATTTAATTATCATTTATAAGAGTTGTGAGATGTTAAAAGTTTTTAATTTATTTCTAATTAGTGTTTTTACTTTCATTAATTTCCAAACTGAAGCAAATATTAAGCTCTAAAAAGTAAAAGATGTTTTAGTTATAATTTTTATAAATTTTTTAGTTGATGTGCTGGTGGTTTACAACTTTCACAGCTTCATCTATAAAAGACAAAGTGCAATTATTAGGGGGTATTGAATACCTTTACTATCTCATACCTCCAGACCAACTGGACATTCCATCATTCATATTAGATTATGATTATAAAGTAAGTCAATAATTATATAATAATTTTTTAAACAAATTTATTGGGAACGTTTTAATGTTCTATCCTTAATTTTGCAGGTGAATGGTGTGAGATACTGCGAGCCTTCACAATCTCCTACTGCTTAATCTGTGCCAGATATTTTAAAGTGCTTTACAAACCGGAGCTATATTTATAATTAAATCTTTAAATTCAAATTAATATTAATTATTTTTATAGTAATCAAATGTAAATAAAATTTTCCATATTGCTTTTTCAGTATCAATTTCTTTATTGCATTTCATATATTTAATTGCATTTCTGAAAAACGTTTTTCAGTGTTGATATAAATATATTTCATTTAGAAGGATTTATATAATTTATATATTTTGTTTTTAAGAACTTATTGCTGAAATTGCAATCATAGCTCATTTACAATTTAAATTGTATTCTTTCCTAATATATATGTATTAAAAATTTCATGCACAAATATTTAAGTACCATTGTATATGTTTGTACCATTATGGATGTGGCTATAAATTATGAACATATTCTAAAGTCTGATAATCATAGCCAGTGAAATTTCTTATTATGTTGGTCAAATGTTAAATATATTTTCATTTAAAAATAGCCTCAATTTCACATAAACATTCCTAAATTTTACATCTAGTCTGAATGACTCAAACTTTATGTTCTATATTATTAGATATTAATTATACCCATATTATTTTCTGTTCTTTCAGTACAGTACTTAATCTCTTGGTAATATAGATCTTTACAGTTCATTTGGGTACCAATCATTGGGATATTATGTTATTTCTTTATATTTCACAATCAATTCATTTAAAAATTCTCTCTAAATGTTTTCTAATTAAACTGCTGAGAAGTTATTTATATGAATAGGAGAATTTTCAGTGCATTTTTCTGAAATTAAGTGTGTTTTAATTAGATTATTTAACATTTTGCAAATAAAATTTGTCTTACTTTACTTATTTACTATAAGTCACATTTGACTTCAATCGAACTTTCTTTTTTTATGTTATGGTGACTGAGTTCAAGAAGCAAATTCATGCATCTTAAATTTCAACTATAGTGTATTGGGCTAAATACATTGGCATTATATATTGTGGTACACATAACTTAAATTCAAACATTGAAATATAAAAATGAAAATATTAGTAATATTTCTATTCATTCGTCCTTATGTTTCCGAAATAAAAGGATGTAATTATCAATAAAAGATCACAATGTCTGTTTGGTCTTATTATTAATATTTTTGACGCATATATAATATTTTTCACTGTAGCTGCATCCTGATTATTTGTATCTGAGATGACAACACTCCAAGAATTTAAAGTAATTTTATTGATGATTGGGAATTATACAATTTAGGTGAACATCCATGTTTTTCATGAAATAGATTGACTAATTAGAAAACGAATATTTGCTTTTCCATATTGGTGGTACACTTGTAATTTATTATCAATCAAGAATAGTTTGCATCTTATTGTATTTCATACATATTGCAATTAGGAATCTATCGAAGCAAACTCACCTACTGTTAATTGCAAGTGCCTCACTATGTATTATTGCTAAGTAAATTATTAAGTTTATTAATCCTTATCTTTATTCATGAAGGGTACAATTTTAAACAATTAACATATCTGAATAATATTGATAGGAACAACTAAATTGATTTACTAATGCTAGTTTGACTCAGCTATTTTTTTTTATTAATTTTTAATTATTTCTGTGACCAAATTTCTTTGCAATTTAAGGATATAATTTATTTAGTATTGAAATAGGTTTTTGTTAAAACTCATTTTAGATCTCTCTCTCACTCACTCACTCACACACACACACCTTTAAATTCTCAGGATCTTCCTGTAAAGTGTTAGTAAGCATCAATTCCTAAGAAAATATTAGTAAATATCATCACATAAGTCATCATTAATAAACATAAAATTGAATACATAAAATAGAAATCAATCATAATCTCTTAAATGTTGGAATCTGACTAATTTATTTTCATTAAATGGATAATATAACAGTTATGATTACTTGTTTATTTTTTCATAAATTGAGATAGAAGAAAATAAGTGAAAATTGTGTTAGTTTCATACGATTTTTTTTTATACTCATAGTGTGTTTAATTGCAGTTTTTGTTGTGATATTTTTATATATTACTATCATGCTATAAATGAGTTTAAAGTGAATTAAATTTATTATATATGGTGTTTTGTTACTTTAAATAGATTCATTTGAACTGAGACAATATTCTGCATATTTCTATAACAGGCCAATACGATTTTAATTTGCCTAAACCAGAGTAGTGTTTTATCAGATTATTTAATAGAAACAATTACTTGAATATGTTAAATTATTTATAATAAAACCAGCTTTCTCCAAGTTCATATTAACTAACTTTGATAAAAGTATATTGTAATTAGAAGAAAGCAGAAAGTTATTGCTGTCTGGCTATTGTCTCAAACACCGACAATGAAATCTCATCAGTGCTTGATAAGACTCAACTTGAAAAAACAACTGTTAGTTTATATGTATTAAATGTCATGAAACAATGAAATCCAAGTATTCTTTTTTTTATCTAGATAAATTAACTCACCAAAAATAATGATTAGCCACACACACTTAAATAATAAAATAGTTCAGATATTTACATTTTAAAATACTTTAAGATTGTGGATTAAAAAAAACAATGTATGAGTAAACATAGTTTTTCAAAAACTAAACTTGCTTTCTTTACTTTAATTATGCCACATAAAATTTAGAATTAGGCAAACTTGAAAATTACTGAATTTGTCTTGATAAAAAGGGAGCAAGTGTACAATTATACTCTGCGTCAATAATCTTATATATGCATGAAATGTAAGAAAGAAACTTTTTGGAAAATAAAATTAGCTCACAAATTTATTTTATGTTAATCATATATTTTCAAAGAATGTGCAATTAAATATTTTTCTTTATCAAAATTGTTTACATAATGAAAATTACATAATAAATATTCCTGTTAATATAGAGCTTCTAATACTATATTTGATTACATTTACTTTTTTGTGAAGTGCCTCTAATTTTTCGAATTTTTGCTTATCAAAAATTAAATAATTATAATTATTTTAATTTATCACAGTGATTGTTCAAAATTCGTGTGGGTTACATAATTAAAGTAAAGGCACTTTAATAAAAGTAAAATAATATGAAAAATATCAAAATTATCAAGATTTTTTGTTTTTGAAATTAAATATATATAAAAAAATCAGTTGTCAGCTTGGTATTGGAAAAGTACTTTCAAAATTGATTACTTTAGATTAATCCTAGCAGTCATACAGTTTATATAATTTTAATAAGTATTAATTGCTCTTATAAAAACAGTTATGAGCTTGAAAATACTTTTAAAAATATCGTACACATGCCACATGGTATTCATGTTCATTAATCAAGTGAAGTCTGCTAAATTGTAGCAGATGATCGTTGAGGACTCGAATGTTGCAGCAAAATACTTACTCTTATTCATTAATATTGACGTTCATAAGCATCAAAGTCATATGTATATATGCTATAATTTTGGTAGGGAGTTTTTTGTCATCTAAGTGGATACCATTTCGAATACGCCTCTTTCTTCTATATGAATTTTTCACTGTTGTTTGAAAAACGCCGCTTCCAATACAAATGAGATCTGCTATAAGATTTCTGGGAAAATATCTGGGACAAGAGTTTTTATATGGATGTACTAATTTCGGACGTTGTGCTTCTTATGTTATAATATAGATGGCACATATTTTTGAACCGCTCTACGTATTACAAATGTTGACATTAATCTTATTTGTTTCTATAAGGTATTCTGTTCTCTGTATTTTACTCTTTAGATCACGTGATGCTAAAAGTCAGTCATGGATGCTCCTCATAGTAGTAGGATGTTTAGTGTTTTGGTTTGTGTGTGTGTTAAGTCAGTGTGTTTCGAAATTTTTATCAAAGTCTAGGGATCTCCAAAATTTGCATTTAGCTGTTTGGCCATTGTTCTGTATTATTTTGACTTGCTTCTGAATTACTAGTTCCTTTTCAACTAATGCCGAGCTGGCAGCCGAATGGTTAGCGCTCTTGCCTTCGGTTCAACAGTTCGTGGGTTCGAATTCCACCTTGGGCATGGATGTTTGTAGTGGTTCGGAATCCACTTTAAACCGTAGGTCCCGGTCTATTTAGCCCTCGAGTGCAAAAAATGACCGTTGAGTGACAAACAAACCTAACCAACCAACCTAACCTAACCTTTTCAACTAATTGATACCGTGAGTTCATTGTTACGAATTGTTTGTTATATTTATCTCAGTATTCAATCAATGCCAAGCTGATAGCATTGATTGACTGGTTTAAGCAATATTATGTTTACGTAATCGAATAACTACTATAACGATCAACATATCCAGTAATTTTCAATGCACATTATTTAAGTTCAACTGTTGGATTATCATGACGATAACTAATGAATGGGAGGCTTGCTATTTCTAAGGCTTCGTAGAATTAATGTTCCAGTATGCAAATATATTCTAAATTACGTGTAGATTATTTATAGTTTTAAAATTACTGACAATGCAATACTTTCACGTTTACAATATTTTAATACATCGAATTAGTATTAATTTCATTCACGTTGTTTCACTAATGATTTAAGTTTTATCAATATCTTAAAACATAGCACTCTTACTTTTGAGTGTCAAAAATTTATGCAACTCGAAAAATCACTCCACTTTTACAAAATTTATCTGAAATTCATCTCTCTCTAAATGATTTTTCAACCACTGCATTTGTTCTGTTTGAGTTCCAGTTTTAAAATTTTTTAAAGTTAAAAGAATTTTTGTGAATTGTTGAAAACTGCTGTTAACAAGAATCTAAAAATTCTTGTTCACAACAGTCTACTGTTTGGTGATTTTATTAAGATACTGATACAATCTAAAACATTTTTTATTATTGAGAAGATGAAAGAAATTAATGGAATATAAATTTACAGTGAATAAAAGGAATATAAAGAAATATTGGATATGTGTTAGTTTGCAATTTTGTGAAAATATAATATCTATATCACACATTTTGCGTATATAATTACGTACTGAAAGTTCATGTTCACCTGAGAAAATTTGTTGAAATATTTGTTTTCATAATCAAATTCACATTGTATTCATTTAATTCCGCATGATACACTGTTCAAAGCAAAAGTTATAAGTCATAAAATAAAAGTATAAGCAATTATTTTTTTTATTTTTAATGGAGGAATGGAATCACAAATTTTCTCATTTTCAAACTTCGCAGTATGCAAATTTTGAGTGATGTCGAAGACGGAGCTTTACACTTAATGCAAGACAAAGCGGAAATGAATGATCGTCATTTAGTTTGCGCTTCGTTTCGATAATTACAATGTGTCAATAAAATCATTAAACTGAATTAAGAGATTTGAGAGTTGTTGGCCAATTTGAGTGGAGGGGGGGGGGGCAAACACAATCCGAAGTAGCAAAAGCCGTTGGAGTTTCACGAAGTGTGATTTTGACGATCTGGAACCGCTTTTTAGAGACTGAAAATGCTAGCCGAAAACCAGGACAAGGTCTAAGACGTGCAACGCCAATGAAGACAAATATTTAACGGCTTGGAAGCATTGAAATATGAATGCCACTATTAAAACAAACTATTCGATACCGCCTTCACACTGTAGGACTTTACTTCGAAAACCAATAAATGGTATGTCTCGTTAGAATCAAGGTACCGTGAAGATCACGGAATAAGCAACAGAGCATGTAAACTATAGTAAAAATGAATGGAGTAATATTCTTTGACGAGACCCGTTTCTCTCTCTTCACCCTAATAAGCTTATTTTCATCTTGAGGGAACGTGTCTTTTAAACAATCCTGCGTCCAAGTCCACAACAGTCAGATTTATGGCGGTGGGGAAATGGTTTATGCTGGCATCTCTATTACTGGAAGCTCTGATCTCCATATTATTCGAAATGGAGCTCTGATCTTTCAACGATATAGGGATGAGAGCCTCAGACCTACTGTAGTCCCTTACACTGCAGCAATTGAAGATGATTTCATGCTAATAGATGAAGATTGCAATGCTCATCGTTCTAACTTGTTGAATGATTTTCTTTTGGAAGATGGAATCGTGCGAATAGAATTTTCAAGCATGTTCTTTGGACATGAACCCAACAGACCATGTTTGGGAAATTTTAGGCTGACGAGTTGCTGAATGCCTACCACTTCATGAAACTATCCAAGAAAAAGAGTTTTTATGGATGAGTAGGACAGAATAACCCAACCCCTCATTAATAGCCTCATTGATTCGATACCATACAGGTGTAAAACGTTGCCGGCCATCCGGAAAAATCATATCTTTTATTGAAAACTATTTTTTTTTAAAACTTCTTTTTTATAGGTTTCTCTCATGTACAAAAACGGTATTTTTTCCTTTTGTACCCAAATGCTGAATAAAACGCATTCCTTTTCGGCTAAATTAATGAAATTTTTATGCAGTCCACTACGTCTGTCAGTGTATGAATCAACCAAATAATTCTCCAGGTGCAAGATAATCCACAACTTCGATATCTTTTAATTGTTTTCAGGAGTGTATTTTGTGTCACACATGTTTTACCCAATGAAAAATTATGTGGATTATGTCTCAATTATATATTTTTTCTTCTTAATTTTTATATATCTTTATAGTATAGGTGAGTTAGATTTTTCGCAATAGAGACTAATGATGCTCGCTATCCTGAAAATGAGTGGTTGCATGTTTTTACTGATGGTTCTATGTTAGAAAGAACACATGGTGCAGGAGCAAATATCCAATGTGAGCTTTTCAGTTTTTATTTATCATTGGGTCCTCTTTTCACAGCCTTTGATGGTGAAATTGAAGCTATTACAGTGGCTATTCAACAGCTATCGATTCGTAGTCACTTTTTTAAAAGAGAGGTCATTTTGTCAGATTCTAAGAGTGCGCTTCAAACTCTTTTGAATAATCAAAATAGTTCCCAAAGAATTTTAGAATGTAGACTTTTGCTTAAGGCTCTGGTACATAGAATTTCTTTCCAGTGGATCCCTGTCCATTGTGGTATTTTGGGCAATGAAAAGGCTGATTCACTGGCTAAAAAGGGAGCCTTGATAGATCAACGCATGAATCGCCCTCTTTCATTTCATCCAACTAAATTGTTTGTTAACCTGACTCTCAAGAAGACTCTTTAACAAGATATGGTGCGACGCACAAGAGATGGAAGATTTTGAGGGAGGAAAGAGCTGTTCCCGTTTTTCCAAGAAAGACTGCAGTGGCCCTTTTTAGAGGTCTAACTGGACATGATTGTTTGCGGGACCATCTGTATAGGATTGGAGTGGTGGATTCCCCGGACTGTGTTTTGTGTGACTCTGGTCAACCAATGACTTTTGAACATTTAAATAATTGTGTGGTTCTTTCTCAGTATGAGGGCATTGTTGAAAAGTATTGGAGAGCCCGTGAACTAATGGTTTAGGTGCTAATGTTCGGCATTTGTAAATAATAATATTTATAGTATAGTGTTCTCTTGAGTGTTATACTGTTAATAAAAAAGAAATTTAATAGCAGTGGAATCAATTTTATCGATGAATATAAAAAGCTAGTTTTAATAAAAAAATTTTACTAGTAAAATGAAAAAAAAAATTACTACTAATCTCTGCATAGTCGTAAACTAAATTAAAAATTATAAATATTAAATATTGAAAATTGTCCTGTAATCAAGGATACATATAATAAAATCATTCCCACTCAAAGAAACGATAAATTAACCGTTCGAGAAAAAAAAATGCTGACAATGCACCGATTAAATTTTAGTATTGTAGAAAGACTAATATTTGTAAAAATAGCAACATAACCTTGAGTAAAACTACAACTAAAATTTCATCTGTTAGTAGTTACAAATTTGTTAACTTGTAAAATTCAGTGTCAAATTTAAATAGTGTTAAGGAAATATATATTGATATTTCTTTCAACTTTATAAGCGAATGACTCTATTCGGGGATTTTATTTCCTGTCTTTTGAGAGTAT
The DNA here is from genome assembly GCA_030067965.1 of Latrodectus elegans. Classification (NCBI taxonomy): domain Eukaryota; kingdom Metazoa; phylum Arthropoda; class Arachnida; order Araneae; family Theridiidae; genus Latrodectus; species Latrodectus elegans. The sequence continues at coordinate 112,179,308 of CM057809.1, forward strand.
CTGTTTTTCTCTTAATTTCAGATTTCTAATGAGTCCTACTCTATTTTTTGTATAGAAGACGCTTGTTTTTACGAAACTTTAATCTACGAACTCTCACGATTTTACGAATTATTGGTTCGTGCCTAAAAGGGTGCTATAGACCAGTGTTTCCCAAACTTTTAGTATTCACGGCCCAATTTTCAATCATAATTTTTATCGCGCCCCCTCCCCACCGCATACAATAAAATGTATACAATAATAATGTATATTGAGTATTTGGGCGCTAAACCTACGCTAAAACCTTAATTTTAAATTTTACAAATTATCAAGAATACGGAAATTTATTGACATTTTTCAACACCAATCCTCAGCATTGCAAAAACAAGAATCCTATGCCTTTTTATTGCTCTTGTGTCCCACCATGTCGGTCATTCTCACGGTTTCGCAAAAAGTTTCGATTTGTCTGGAATTTGTCTTGTCAGCTTAAAAGTTAAGTTAGAAACTTCCGCAGATGTGAACAAATGTTTTCTCATAAGGAGAAGGAGAAAGTTCTATGACGTCAATTTCAATTCCAGACAATCTCATTCAATTCGATCCTTCTATCGCTATTGAATCTATTCTGAATGTGTATGTTACATATATTTTCGTGTAATTGTAATTCACCGTATTACATATTCACTTCAGCAGACTTATGCAGAATAATGAATAAATATTTAAGCGGTCGTAAGCGAGCATTAGACGATAGCCAAGCATCAACAAGTACACTGGCGAGCGTGGTCCCAAAAATAAAATCAAGAAAATATTCTCAAGAATACTTAAATTTTGGGTTCACCAGTACTGAAGTAAATGAAGAAGTAAGGCCCCTGTGTATCATTTGCTCAAAAATGTTGGCGGCAGACAGCATGGAAGCTTATCAACTTAAACAACATTTGGAAACACATCATAGTGAGTACGTAAAAAACCCAGAGAATTCTTCGAATTAATATTAAAAAAATCATATGAAAAGTAAAAAATATTGTTTAAAAAAGCTTTGTCTGTGAATGAAAAACCTTTAATTGCTTCTTACAAAGATTCATATAAAATAGCCAGATGTAAAGAGCCTCACGTGATGAAGTGAAGAGCTTATTTTGCCAGCCGCAATTGAGATTTTAGAAATTATGTTTGGAGATAATTTTGCCGAACAATTGCAGTCTGCACTCTTTCAAATGATACTGTTGCCCGTCGAATTGCTGATATAGCTGAAGATGTAGATTGTCAGCTTTTGTCGAAGTTGCGTGACAAATTGTTTTCAATACAACTCGATGAGGCAACAGATAGTAATAAAGATGCTCATTTCATTGCCTATGTAAGATTTTGTGATAATTTGTCAGTAGTAGAAGAATTATTTTTCTGCAAAACCAATAGAACTCAAAGCAACAGCACTCGCCTTATTTGCTATCTTAAATGACTTTATGAGCGAAGAAAACATAGAATGGAGAAATTGCGTCGGAATATGCACCGATGGTGCTCGTTCTATGTCCGGAAGATTCCAAAGTATTCAAGTACTTGTGAAACTAAAATCGTCACAGTGCGTCTGGAGACATTGCATGATCTTCAGAGAAGCATTGGCTTCCGAAGAAATGAGTCCTGGTTTGAATATTGTGTTAACTACGGTTGTAACCGTCATAAATTATATAAAAATGAGACCCATGAAATCAAGAATCTTTTCCGCACTTTGTAAAGACATGGGTGCAGTACATTCAGCATTACCATTTCATTGCGAGGCAAGATGGTTATCACAAGGGAAACTTTTGCAACGTGTTTATGAATTAATGATTATGAATTTTATGAATAATTAATTTAGGAATGCTTGCAAAGAATTTAAAAAAGTACTTTCTTGCTGACGACAAACTGATATCAAGTTACAAATTGAATGATGAGTTTTCTGCACTAAAAACAAGGGAATTTCGCATTCTACTACCATTTCCAACATCTTACCTTTGTGAAACTGGATTTTCTGTGGTGGCTTCTTCGAAGACAAAATATAGATCTCAGCTAAATATAAAAAAAGAACTGAGAGTGTCTATTTCTAATATTAAACCCTCCTTCGAAAAACTTTGCTCTGAAAGACAGGTCCAAGGAAGTCACTAATAATTATTAAATTTGTTTTTAATTTAGTAAGTTGTTTTAATTTAATAAGTTACTTATTAAATATGTCAAAATATATTTTGTTTGTATGTGTGTGTGTTCTTTCCTATCAGTCACTTAATCAATTTTTTTAAATACATTTTCTCTTGGATATGTTCGCTCATAGGGGGGCACGCCCCACAGGTTGAGAATCACTGCTATAGACGCACACAATGGTGGTTTTAATTCCTATTTACTAACAATATTTTGAGAAAAAAATTTTTTTTACAAACTCGCTTTCATCGATTTTTTGTTTGTATTCATTTTTATTTACTGATTGTTTTATTTTATTTTTTTTTAGTTTATAGTTTAGAAACTTAGATCAACGTTATTATATTGAAAAAATTTCATATGGATAATTAACAGCAAATAATTATTTAAATATTAATTAACTTAAATCTTAATTAATCAGGATAATGAGAGAGAATGAAAAGTGGTTTCGATTTTGAAATTGAAACTGCTTAAAATCAAAATCAACGGAAAATATTTTCTAAAAATACTAATTGGACTTATCTCAGTAGACTTTAAGCTATTTATAGACGGCAGCCATAAGTATCATTCATATACCTTGTATTTTTTTAAGCAATCCGTATAGAATTTCTCACCTTTTAATTTAACTTCCGATTTTGCAATGTTTTGGAATCGTTTTATGAAATTGACATTTTCGGCTCAATGCTCTTATGAAGGTGTGCTTGGAATGATATTGGAAAAGAAAGATATCTAAGTCATTTTCACCTTCATGTGTTATCTAATAAACCAATGTAATAGAAGAAAGATACAAAAATTTCATTGGATGGCTTGAGTGTAGATAATTTATTAATCCATGCGCACCGGCAAAGAATCCTGCTCTCCGAAATGTCCTTCCAGAACTTATTTTAAGATAAATTCAGATGAAATTTGTTCATAAAAATTATTAGATGATTAAATGATCGTGAGCATGTTGATTCAGAATGAAAAACAATTTTCAGATATCAAATATAAAGAAAACGATTTAGTAAAGTGATCATCTAAAAAAGGCTAAAAAAGAAAAAAAATATTAAGTACTTTTTGAGTAAGGGCAATGTGATTCTCATATCGAGAAAAATGTGATTTTAAAAATGTAGAGTTTTGAAATAGAAAAAAGTGATTATTTTAACATCTTTTTTCTTAATAAAATGACAGAAAGAATTTTTTGCAGTTGTGAATTTAATTTTGATTTTTATATAATGCATAGTAAATACCTTTTCTATATAATAGTACTTTATAAGGAAATCACAGTGTGGTAAAAATTTTAAGATCAAACAATTTTTTTTTACGAACTTTCCATGATAAGAGCGATTTTACCTGTCCGTTACATGTTCGTATAAACGAAGTGTCTACTGTATGAAAATAGAAGCTCAGGCGTAAAACATTTATTGTATTTAAATAATGATGGCAAGACGGTACAAGATATATTATGAAATATATAATATATATATATATATATATACTGCTGGATAATTGCTAAGGACGGATAACACTATCATCCATAGCAACCACAAAATGAAAGGAAGAAAATGTGGAAAATTAGAATAGGTGCGGCATATAGTAAGAAGAAGTATGCGTATGCAAATTTTTTTTCCACGTCTGTTCATCACGTGATAGAGATCATACGAGCTTTAAAGGTTTTGACGCGTGTGGACGATTGTTGTTTATAGTCAAAGTTTTACAGGAAAGATTTGATAGACGAACTTGAAATTTTTGGTATGTCTTCCCGACATCAATTAGATGATTTTATACCTGGCCGAATTATTGGAAAGATAGAAGAAGGGTGAAAAATAACAGATGTTGCCAGGGAGTTCGACATCGCTCACAGCGTTGTTTCATGGCTGTGGAAGTCATTTAAAACTACTGGAATGCGTAGTAGGCGGCATGAGGGAGGTCGTGTTAGAAGTGCGACGCCTGCAGAAGACAGATATATCGCCATATCAGCAAAACGGAATAAGCGCATCACAGCTCAGCTGGTGGCAAATCAGTTTCTTGCTGCCTCAGGAAAGCAGATCTCCCGAAAAACTGTTGCCAGACGTTTGAGGAGAGGAGGATTATACGCCCGCAGACCTGTTGTGTGTGTCCCATTGACCAGACAACACCGTACTGTCCGTTTGCAATAGTGTCGTGATCATCGCAATTGTGTGGACACACATATATATATAAATATATATATATAAATATATATATAAATATATTTATATATATATACATATATATATTTATATATATATATATATATATTTATATATATATATATATATATATATATTTATATATATATATATATATTTATATATATATATATATATTTATATATATATATATATATATATATATATATATATATAATTTATATATATATATATATTTATATATATATATATATATATATATATATATATATATATATATATATATATATATATATAATATATATATATATATATATATATATATATATATATAATATATATATATATATATATATATATATATATATATATATATATATATATAATATATATATATATATATATATTTATATATATATATATATATATATATATATATATATATATATATATATATATATATATATATATATATATATATATATATATATATATATATATATATATATATATATATATATATATATATATATATATATATTTATATATATATTTATATATATATATATATTTAAATATTTATATATATATATATATATATATTTATATATATATATTTATATATATATATTTATATACATATATATTTATATATATATTTATTTATATATATATATATATATATATATTTATTTATATATATATATATTTATTTATTTATATATATATATATATATATTTATTTATTTATTTATATATATATATATATATATATAGTATTATTATTAGAAACTTGTAAATAAATTTGAAGACATGAATATATAGTCTAGGATATGAATCACTGTCTGAAATATTTTCATTGGAATTTAAAAAAAAAATCTTAAATTTCAAAACCTATTCGTATTTGATGGCTGCTTTATTCTTTTTTTAATAGAACTTATTAGCTACTAGTAAATTAGTATTCCAAGCCTTGAATGATCGTATTTTAATTAAATTATTGGTTTGATTCAATCTTAAATTTCAACAACTTTCCATCCTGTCATGAATTAAAAATAATTTCCAGAATGATCATTTTACCATTGAGTGTGTTAAGCGTTTATTAAAATAATATCTAAATTATTAAAGAACTTATACCTAACGAAAAAATATGATAATCTCTCTCATATTTTAGAGCTTCATCTATGTTAGTGGAAATAATTCCTTCGTGTTCATTGCTTTCAAATGTGAATGAGAAAATGGGTTTCATGTATTATTCTAGAGGTAAAAAAATATGGCAAGGGCGCATTTTTCGTAAATGTAACGCTTATCAGTAATTTTCCTGTAGTAAATTTTCTGTTACACAATTAACATCTATGAGTAATTAAAACTGTTGTTTTAATATCTTTTCAATTTGTGTTTGCTGTAAGAAAAAATAAAGTCAAGACTTCTCACGAATCATGAAATTAAATATTTTATACATATTAATATTTTCTGAAACCCTCACAATAAAGTAAATAATATTGGAAAGAAATTGCGAAACACTTAGATAACTTTCTTCTCTCACTTATATATATATATATATATATATATATATATATATATATATATATATATATATATATATATATATATTACAGGAATTTTCTGGACGAAGCATTTAGATAATTGACCTAATGCTAAAGAGTTTTCTACTTTTAATGAAAGTAATTCCCCGAATTTCATTCTCTTATTTCTAAATGCGAATGTAAAATTTTATTTAAACTTTACTTATAAGGAAATAACGTCATACATTTTCATACAAATTTATTTTTCGTAAACATCAAGGTAAGAAGTACACTAATACAACAATAAATATACTATAACAATAAAACTTTTTATGAAAAATTGCTCAATTTCCAGCTAAAAGTTTTTCATTTAATGTAACATGTTAAATATATATATATCATCATCATTCTATGAAGAATTATAAAATGTACAAAAAAAAAAAGAATATTTCATTATAAGCTGTACAATTTGGTATTCTTAGTACAAGAAAATATAATGTATCGAAACAATTATTCTGTAAATATTAATTCCATATGCTTTATCTTTCAGTTTGCTTTTAAATAATAAAACAAATTAAAAATAAAACACAACTGTTAATTTTTTAAATAGTTACTTGTGATCACAAATTGCATGTTTGATTGTAAATAGTTCTTCAGTAATATTTATTTACTGAATTGTCACCATGAAGGTTTTTTGAGCACTATAGCCTTAGAAGAATTAAAATTGCTAATATTTGTTGAAACTATTTTTTAATCGCATATATTTAGTAAGCCATGTGTTTTTTTAAAAATGCCAGGAACATTTATATGACTGTAATAGTAGAACCACATACCAGATATGTGTCAAAGCTAAGCTTTATAAACACAAAAAATAAACTTGTGAAACAAAACAAACATACTGAAAAATGCTAATTTTTATTAGAATGTACTAAATTTCCTGTCTTTGTTTTAGGTTTGGCACTTTAATAAAACTTACAGAATTGTTTAAAATTGTTAGAAAATCTATTACATTGGGAAAAAAATCATTTTCATGGGAAGCAAGTTTTTGAAATTATCATTTTCTATGCACTTATTTTGTATCAGTAAAAATATATAAGAATCGTAAAATATTTATTATATCTTAATCTGGAAAAAACAATAAGTAGAAAAACCTGATATACTAGAAAGAAATTAGAGTCTAAATTTCATGTGTGTGTTGTGTTTTTGTGATTTATTCTCATTGGTTAGTCTGAATTAGATCAGTTTCATGAGACCTTAATCTTCATGCTGCTGAGAAGAATGGTAAAATGTGTTCATCGTATGATGTGAAGCACTGTGTAGAAAACTGACTTCTCTCTCCAAAAAGTGGTTTCTGATGTTTTGTCTGTACTCAGTACATTTTGTATTGAAATATAGTGTGGATAACCTATATAAATTCTCTTTGATAAACTTAATAAGTTTTCAGTTATAGACATTGAAGTACGGAATTTGACCTAGATTTTTACTTCATAATTTTAAATATAACAAGAAACATTTAAAACGTGAAAAACAATATATAAGTATATTATAAATTATACAATTTGTAAAATAAAAGATATTAAAATTTGCTAAAAAAAGTAGAAGCTAGCATTATAATAATTTTATTTTTAGTTTTATTTTATAAAATTTTTATTTTAATTAAGGTTGTAGCCGTTTCAGAATAGAAAGTAATAATATGTGATAAATGCGAAATGAAAAATAAAATTCATTGAGGTCATTTAAACTGTATCAATATGAAAAATGAATATTATATTTTTTAGTTTACAAAATTGTTTTCACACATTTTGTTTGGTCAAAAATTGTATGTATATATATAAAGATATATATATATATATATATATATATATATATATATATATATATATATATATATTGTTTAATTATCTTTAATTACTTATGGTTGAATATTTTGTAAGTGAATTTATTTAACCATTTGGTGTGAGCATGCATTTTCGATTCAAAATTCTTATATTGTGTAGATTTATGAAGAAGGAAAGATCTTGTAAGTCCAACAGAAAAATTATAAATATATATTGAAAAATCGAATTTAAGTAATTAAAATAAAAGTTAAAAAGAATTTTTTTTTAGATAAAATTTCACGATACCAATTTTATGCTCTCCTTTCTTTTGCTAGATTAAGAAAATATTACATTTTTGCCTTTAAGTTAATTTTTTTGCTTAAAAAGATTTTATTTAATTTAATTGTAAAATTTGTTAAGTAAAAAGTTTTTCCTGCTGATTTTATCTTAATTTTCTTTACAAGCGAGTCAAAGATGTATAATCTACTTATTGTTATATTATATTTAATGCTCTTAAATAATTTGTAATAATAATATACTTAAAATTAAATTTCATATATTCGTCATGATTCTGCATATTTGCTTATTCATTGAATTAAAAGAATATGCAATTATTGAAAATATTAATTTATAATATTAAATAAATGGAACCTGGATGTTGTAAAATGTATGAAACTTATAAATATGGGAAGTAATTTCAATTGAGGTGATTTCTTTAGAACACAAAACATTGTTTATCAAGCAAAATATAATTTATAACTATGTACCAATATTTTTATTATTTTTGGTGATAATTCCTTACTTAAAGTTGTTCATTTTAATGATAAGTTTTTTTTATTTAATTTCCTTTTAAAGAAAAGGAAAATTAAAACTGATATAGAAGCGCAGGAATTTCATCGAATGAAAAAATTAGAATTTTAAAATAACTTTCGAATAATAATAATTTGTATATTTTTCTCAATCACACTCAAAACTTTCAAGAGAACGACATTTTCTTTTATACTAGCTGAATTTCAACAAAGTATGTAGCCTTTATAGCTTGACCCTTATAGGATGTGTTCATTTTGAGAAAACCTCTTTTTCTCTTACCGAAAAAAAATGTTCAGTATTTTTCTAAAATATTGTAACAAAACTTTTCGATATGTACAAAACATAAAATTCAAAATATAACTGAGTTATAGTTTAAGGTTCACTGGACACAACTAAATATTAATTCTTTTATTTTTATTCATTTACGTGATTCTATATATTAGATCATTTTTAAAATCCTCCATTTGTACATTTATAGGTTACTGAATTCCTTTAAGGCATTAGTTTTGGGAATACGAGTGCTAAGATTTTCAAGCTAATTTGAAAGTCTTTTCTAAATTTTCTTAAACATTTTTCAATAGCTGTATTACTTTGACAACACAAAGTCAACAGCTGAAGCCTATTGTTAGGCATTAATATTAAAAGAGCAACTTATTAAATAATATCAAAATGTATTATTTAATTTTTTAATAGTTTTTACAAACTATTTATTTATACTGCTAAACATTGTCTTGATATGCATTTTTAAGCAAATTTTAGTATTTATATATTACAGCAATGCTTAGAAGTTATTTGCTTTTTACATACAATTTAAATTGACGAAAAATATGTTAATACATATTTTTCCTTGCAGCAATCAAGCTTTACATATTAATACTTTTGCAGATGCATATTTCATAAAATTGCTTAGATGAAAATAGTGATTATATTAAAATATAATATAATTTTATAACTAATTGCCATGAATATTACTTTGATATGTATTTATTCAGCTCAAGTATTTTATGAGCTAATTTTCTTAAAGAAATTTTAATCATCTCACTATTTTTTTTCGATTGTTGACACTTTTTATATTATTAAATATTCTTACATTTATATTTATATTTTAATTTTATCAGAAATGATAAAGTATACATACAGTAAAAAATGTTTGAAGTTTATGTCATGAAAAATTCTAAGAATTTTATGATTTTGAGTTCAAAAAGAATTTATATTTTTATATTCACAGAAAATAAACATACATTATTTTTGGAGTTTATAAAATATAGAGTTGATTTCTCACATTATTATCCAATGCAATATTTCTTATTTTGAATTCATATTTTGGTTATAATTTTAAAAAGTAAATTTTTATAGTTATAATTAATGAAATGTTAAACTATTTTTATATTTAAGTGGGAAATTTATAAAATGATGTATTCGTTGTTATCACAAAAATATAAACATTAAGAATTTATAACTATATACTGGAAAGCACAAATATTTCTAAATCACTTTGCCTACAATTGAAAGAAAGATTCAGCTGTCTGTAGATATAATTAAAAAAAGTTCTTAGTAATTTTAAACTATTTAGTTTTTATTTCTATTGTTCTAAAAGTAAATAAAAAGATTGTTTAAATTTTATCTGTTATAAATAATTCATCAAGACAGATATTTTTGAATAAATTATTGATAATCATTGAATTAGTTACTTCTTACAGTAAAATAAGTTATTACTAATGTGCAGATTGATGTTTAAGAATTTTTACCAGATTTGTAGTTTAAGTTCATAGGCCAAATTGATCACCAAGAAAATTTGCAGTAGTTTTTTAATCCACTCTAAATTTTATATCAGTAAAGTAAGCCTTAATTTGTAAATTGTGAAAAACCAACTAAATGCTTAGGATTTTCAATGAAATGAGAATATGTGCTTACTTTGTGCGTTTTTTAGAAAGCTACAGAAAAAATAGGATTTTTAATTCCAAAAGAGTGTTTCTAAAATTACTTTATATTTTTTTATTTCTATATATATATATTATTGAATCTTCTTTGAATAGTAGGCAAAACTTGTACTTATTAAAGTTACACTTGCTAACATAAATCACAATATTTTTTCATACAACTAACTAATGTAAATAATACTTTTGAAGATGAAGAATTATATAAAGTTCAATAAATAATCACTGATTTGTGCTAAGGAATTATGTTGATGGTCTAATAAAGAGATGGCGAGATTTTGGCTGAGAAGGATCTGTTGGCTTGTTGTATTTCGGACATCTTCGGCAGCGCCAACGTATTAATCTTGTAATATAATCTGGCCAGTTATCAGGCAATAATACCAGCATGAAGCCAATGGATATTAAAAGTATACCTGCAAGTTTCATACCTTCAAAAATGACGTTGTATAAGTGAACATCTAAAACTGAAAGAAAATCGGAAATCAGCAGGACATATTTCAAGTTAAGGGATCCTCTATAATTTTAAATCGTGAATTTCTCCTAATTTAGAATATATTTTGATTACATCTTCACAAGAAATCATGCAATTTTTAATTAATAATAAATTACTTACATTAAATTCAATAAGGTTAAATACATGGAAACTTTTTTAACTTAAAATTATATGAAATATGATGAATATTTCAAAGAAAAGATCTTTTTATTGTACAATAATTTTGCTTAAATTTAATTGAGAACATAAAACTGAGTGTGTTTAGAAAATATATTTAAAATTTCTTCAATAAAAAAATTTGACATCGTATTTTTATTTTAATACATACATAGTAACCTGCTTTTATCCTTTAATTTAACTCTTTGAATCCTATGTATAAAATGCAATAATACAAATTTTTTAACAAATGAGAAATATATTAACTTATGATGACAAATTGTCGAAAATTTCTTTTATCTATCAATCGAAAACAACATTAGGAACACTTGAACATTTTCCATACATCAAATAAATTCTTTTTACAGAAATAATTTATCGTATCAAAATCAACCAACAACAAAAACTTATGCTTAAGTTTATATTTGTATTTAAACAAAATAACATTGTAAACATGCATTCATTAAAATTTAAAACTAAGCGATTAATTATAGTTGAATCACATATAAATAAAAAAATGTCTCATACTCTGAAAGAGATAAATGAGTAAGAAAAAATAAATAGTATACCTAATGAGCAAATTAAACACAAGACTGCTAAAACACGAACTATTTATGTCTGAAATTATTAAATTAAAAAAGACTGCTTTATAAATTTATGCAAATTGTACAGTACGAGTTCGACGAGCTGTCAGAGTAATGATTAGTGGTCTTGCCTTCGTTTCAACAATTCGTAGGTTCGAATCCCGTCTTGAGCATGGACATTTGTAGTAGTTCGGAATCCACTTTAAACTGTAGGTTTTGATCTAATAAGATTTGTGTGCGGAAAAGGACCGTTGTGTGACAATCATACAGCATGAGCTTTTAAGTTTCAAGCATTGAAACGAGTTTTCACTTAACAGTAGCAACAGATTTTGAAGTAAAGAATACCTATTGTATATATTTAAAAGAGACACTCTCAATAGTACCGGAAATAGAAAGAAACTTAGATGTCTTTGTTCACATAGGAAGTCAGAGCCAGTTTCTTGGTAAAAAAGTAAAAAGTATTTTCGTTTCCGGACTTCTTTCTAAGATTCGGGTCCTAAATAATTTGTCTAAGTAGAAATACTATTATACCTTTTTAAAATTCAGGTCCAAATAATTTGTCTAAGTAGAAATACTATTATACTTTTTTAGATTCGGATCCTAATAATTTGTCTAAGTGGAAATACTATTAAACTTTTTTAAGATTCGGGTTTAAACAATTTGTCTAAGTAGATAATTCATATAACTTCCCTAGAAGTTATCTGAATTCTCTTTCAAAATCTATTTCTAGTTCCTTACCTGCTGATACGGGTACAGCAGCAACGACTCCTAATCTAAGAAAAGTATCATAGTTATGTATAATATCAAAATTTCCAAGAACATTGGCAACTGCAAGAAAAAAAATATCAGATTATAGTTTAATATAACAAACTAAAATCAAATAACCGTGGAAGTAATTTACTGTTACATAATTTTAACAAAACTTTAAAAGTAATTATATTTTAGAGCTGTATTAAACATTGCAAAAAAGGCTTTTGTCATTTGTATGATCCCGATAAAATAGCAATAATTTTGGTTGTAAGGAAATTACAAAGGATCGACAAAGAAATTTTCCCAAAATAAAAATAAGATTTTCAAAAATGAATATGAAGTTTTGCAGCATTGAACTACTATTCAAATGGCGACATTGTTTTTATTTGCTCCTGACTAGAATCACACATTAGGTTCAGTGTGAAACAAAATTCTAAAATTGCGTCACAATTGTTTTAGATATTTTCAGAAGAAATATTAGGATAAATACATTCAAGACTTGGATTGTAACTCATACCCAAAAAATATAACTAGAGAAGAAGTGATCTGCTTTTTCTTTTGCGCCATCAGTAACATATTCTCCTTTTTGTATGAATTACTAAATTACTTAATGCAATTTAATATACCATTTAATAATCTTAATGGGATATTTTAATTGTGCTTGTAATATATTAAAATCATCCAGTAATATAGAATGAGTAATTAGGTAAATTCCTTGTAAAATTATCTTCCTAATGCTTGGCTTTTTCTAAAATTTTACACCTTTTCACAGTATAAGAAGCAAATTAGATAGCAATTAATATAGTGAGGTATCCAATGGGCGTGTCTTGTAATTGGGCTTGTAATTTAGAAGATAGAAGAAGATCCCTCCTGGTATAAGCTGTCTCTCCTCGTTTAGAAGTTATTTCGACATATTTAATAGGCAATAACGATCATTGGTCTTCGGGTTGCAGAGGTATAGAACTTCCAACCACAAGAACGATTCTTTAGCTCATGCACCATTTATTGTAAAGCAAATGTATAATATTTTCTCAAATGCTATATTAATTCTAAAATTCAACGTCAACAATGTTAATACATTAATTTATTATTAATTTATAATTATTAATTTAAAATGTGGCAATAGTTTATTTATAAAACACTTTATTGTGGACTGATTTTCCATTAATGAGCAACTTTGGGATCTTTAGTTTCATGGAATTATCACTTTAATTTTTGAGTTTATAGATAAAAGCAGAAAAATCACATTTTCTTTTAATGAGCAACTTTGGGATCTTTATATTCAGAAAATTATAAATTAAATTTTGGAGTTTATAGACAAAAGCAGAAAAACTGTTGAGTATTGTATTAAACGTCGTTAAAAACATTGAAGTTTTACCTATCATATTTGTCATTAAACTCATTAGCTGATATAGTTAAAGAAATAAATGAAAAGTTTATTAATTTTTAAGATTTAAGTCATAATAAAAATTTCGCGTAAAATATTTTTATAACTATGCGTCATCTGTTTTTTTCTTTTAATTTCAAATTCAATGTCTACAGTTTTGTCAATTAAATATTCATTGTTATTAAAATATGTTACTCTTTTGCAAACTCAAGATATAATTTACTAATAAATTTGTTAAGTAATTACAATTTTGTAGAAAAATTATTATTATTATTATTATTTTTTGAAATTCAGCAGGCGACATTTGTTGATACCACATGAAAGCGTATGCTTACCCATTATTAATACTGCTGCGCCCGCAATCTGTACATAAGGAAGATGCGCCCATATCAAATACTCTGACTCAAGCAGATAGAGAACCAGGCCAATGGGCCATAGTATAATAACATTGAGCAATCCTACCAGGGTTAGAAAAATGCTAAGTTGGCCCATTGTCACGCGTCCAATCAGTTTCTTGAATAGTACCTGAAAATATTTAAAAATGCATTAATTTTCTTTTTACTGAGAAATAAATTTTATCAATTATGAGGAGGATATGTTGAGTAAATTTTATTACATTTATGGTGCTATTAATGAATTAAATTATAAACGAGTAGTGTTTTATATTTCAAAGAGTTATATTTGAATTCTTTCTATTAAAACGACTATGAAAGAACTAAAAAGTTATTAGGAAATAACAGTCACAAACCTCAAAATTAAAATTCATTTCATCATTGTACTTTTGTAGGGCTTTAACTTACTTTAAGATACATGACGTTCATAAAACTTGTAAATATATTAGAAATATATAAGTAGATATGTAATATAAAAATTAGTATTTATTTATATAAATTTATTAATCGCATATTTTATACATTATCTTTGTACCATATAAAATAACACTCTGATTTGTACATTGAAAAGGTGAAATTTTTCTATTAATTATTACTTGCCGTTATTATAATTATTAGGTACATTAATATCAGGATAAGCATTATTTATTACTTACCTTATGATTATTGTTATTATTAGCTGTAGTCTTTAAATTATGATCTGACGACTCCTGAAGACTCGAAACTAAATTAAATTCTTTAGTCTTTTAAAAATCAATACTCATTTTAATAAAATTCTTAAATATTTTATTGTTAAATTAAAGTCAATAATCTTTGCTAAGTTTTAAATAGGGTAAGAGAGATCGTTTTCCATATTTGGTTACATTGTTAAAATTACTTAATTTTAGAAATGTGCTAATATATTACTATTTAATATACACTAGTATGTATCAGTAATATGTTATTATAGAAATGAATTCATGAGTAATGTGGATTTACAAATGAGCCATCAACGTGGATTCTCTAAGGAAAATATATAATTATGTTTAATTTATTTCATTATGTGTAATTTATCATGGATTATTCTATCGTCAATAAGAATAAATCATACTTTCGAGGTTTCATAGTTGTCCGTATGCGCAATTACAGTCCCCAAGTGGGCAGTTATAAAACCACATGCCATTGTAAGGTATATGAACACCTACTACTCGTTTATTTTCCAGGAAAACTTTTCAAAACAGTCGGCTGAATTAAAGTAACGTAAAGGAGGAAATCCTAGACCTACAAAACCCTTACCAATGCGTATGCTGCAAATAATGCAACATCTATCTCTCCTTATGCAATGGTGGTTAGTTGAAAAATAATATGCGTTAATATAAAAGACAAGAAAAAATCTACAGACCCAATTATTATGCTTTTTTATTTTTTTATAATTCATAGAACTAAATAATGCTGTTTCTTTTGCAGGCATATCAGAAACATTTGTAATTAATCATTATAGTATAAATATTTTTATGAAAGAAAATCTTACTTTGTATACTGCTAGGCCAGCTGCTGCAGCTGATGCTAAAACGACTCCTCCCAAAGTAGATGTCCTGGACACCCCATCCATGTACGCCAAAAGGGCGATTCCAGTATTACATAGAATGACTGCAACAATCTGAAATGATGATTCGAACATCATTCATATCTTCATGTCAAATAGAATTGATAAAATTTGTCTCTCACTGTCTCAGGCTATCAAAAAAAAAATTTTTTTTTTTTTTTTGCATTGACAGATTGTAGACAGTTACAACTGCAACAGAGTCTAGCTATCAAAAAAATTGTGTTTTCTATTTTAGAACATGTTAAAAAATGTTTGCACAATCGCGACACTGAATTTACATTAAAAATTATGTTTAACAGATAAACAATTTTTAGAGGATATTTTTCCACAATATATTCATGTTTAATGTATTCATAAAGACATCATTTATTAAATCATTTAAAAGGGGATTCCTTGAATAATTGTGTTTCCTTTTTTTTATACAGAATGGGCTGGTTAATTCATTATATCTCAAGAGATATAAATTTAGATCATACATAACCTCAGAGCCGGATTCAATGTTTCCTATTGGGGGGTGGGGAGAAAGTAATTAAAAATAATCTCTTCACTCATCTGAATCAATCCGAATTTACAAAAGAGTATTTGATAGTCTTTTAGATATGTGTATATTTAAATTTTACGATGAATGAACAGTATCAAGAATAAACTGAAAAATATTTCAAAACCACTATATTAATTCATTACTCTGATTTTCAAAATATATTTTCAGTGAGAAATGCTCATTGTACCTTTTAAAAAATTTACATGCAATAAACAACGCACAAATAAAAATAAAAATTATTATAAAATAAGAAAATTTTATAAGAGAAAAAAATTTTTTAAAAGAATTTATCGACAAATTTTTTTATAATTGATAACTGTAACACCTAATTTAATATTATCAAATGAATGCGTTTCTAAGCGCAAAGCTTTGATTTGTATATGGTAACTTTAAGGATAAATTATATAAGAAAATTTATGTTTTTTATAACTTTAAATATACAGTGTCTATCTAAGAAACAGAGAAATTATTAAATATAAAACAACTCTTATTAAAATATTATATTAAATATAAAATATATATAAATAAACGATTTCAATTCTGATTTTTGTGGAATAATTTTTCATTAATTTTATGAAACTTATTTATTAGAGTGTGATATTATTAATACTGAAAATACAAGTACATTTTACAAAATTGAAACAGAAATCAGTTCATTATCACTAATAAATAAAATTGATTTATTTGCATGTGTATATATGATATTAGGAAAATTTTTATTAGTATTTTAAGAATTTATTTATTTGAATAATAAACTGCTTTTAAGTTCGAACAAGATTAATTTGGTATAAAATGTGAGAAATATATATACATACATATATATATATATTTATTTACATATATCTTTGTAAACTTACTCTTATACCCACGAACTGTTCATGCAGGATTACCCAAGAAAGAAGATAAACAAAAGAAGCACTGGATGCCTGCAACGCCATCACAACTGTAGAATCCAATCTAGCAATGGAATATATAAGCATATAATTTGTGCCAACCCACAGAATGCAGAAAAATGTGGAGCGGATTAAGAAATGTAGAGCTGAGAGGCCTTTTTCTCGAAAACGTCGCATTGCGTCGCTGTAAACAAACAAAGAAAAAAAAAGATTTGTTAAGCTACAAGTTACTAGAAAACATTTCATATTATCGTATAAAATTATAGTCAGTATCATAGAGAGTTGAGTCGATAATAATTCACAAGGATCTTATGTATTTGAAGCATATACTAAGTTTGTACTAAGAAATTTACACTTTAGTAAATCGCTTAGCTTAATGCCCATTGTTGTTGCGAAAAGTTGATTACGTATCTTAAATCATACTAATAAATTATTGTTTGGATGTCTGTAGATTTGCTTAAGTATACCTAAATTTTTAAGTAGTTTTTACAAGTATGTTTGCAAAGATACTATAATCTTTTCTGAATTTAATTATTCAAAAAAATAAGATCGTGTTTTTTAATATCATATTTTATGTAGTGGTGATATGTAGTATCCTACAATTTATTTTTCACATTAACATTCATTAGTTGAAGGAATATTTCGTTTGCTAGAAAGAGTACACTTGGCGAAAATTCAACCAGATTTAAAAACATTAAGTGGAATAAAACTGACAAAATTAATGTGAAAAACTTTTAATGTTAGATTATTTGCAAATGAGTGTAAACACGACTCATTAAATATAAAAGATTTTAGGATTCCGAGAGAATGTGTATTAATAACTATTTTTCAGAGGTAAAATTTCGATCGTGTAATCAATACAATAACGTATGTGGGTGGAGTTTAAATATCATCTGGCTTTCTAAGATCCTCACCAGTTCAACAATTAAAACAGCACAAATTCATACTTTACTGTCAACACTTTTGATACTGTTATGCAATATATTGAAATTTCTAACTATACACACTGCAAATTTTTTTTCTTTTTTTGAGAATTTAAAAATTTTAATCATAGGATTAATTGAAAAAAATAAGGGAATTTAAAAATGATTATTTCGATTTAGAAAAACTGGAATAAATATATTTCTTAACAAAGAAAATAAATGAATTAAAATAAAATAAATCATTTGTAAATTAAATAAAATAATAACAAATATGTAAACTATACAAGTATTAATTTATTTAGTTAACAAATAACTGAACTTAAAGAATGTTGCATATTAAGAAGTTATTTATTTTGCATAAGTTTAAAATCAAGTATTATTAATAGATAAGTTAGTAAATTATGCTACAGATGTCTATTGTTAGAAAACAGGTAAAAAAACACTTTCATGAAATATAGGATTTCAAAAGGAATGTATCCCTCTTTAGTCTTAATGCATTTCTGGAATGAAATTATGGTGAGATAGAATTTTGAAAATTATCATCCATTAAGACGAATACATCATCATTAGTACCAATTTATGCATTCAAACTTAAATTACTGATCTTATCTTATAGTACCATAATTCCTTCATCACTGAAATTAAAGAGGTAAAAGTTTAAGACATATAAGAACTATAAATTTATCTTTCATATATCTGTAGCATTCAAAAATGTTCTATTAACCACATCAGTCACCATATTCTCTATATTTGATCGTATTTGTCTTTCTATAATCATGTCACCATATACCATGATAAGTCATAAAAGTTTTCCAAAATAAATTTTAAATATAAACGCAAAGAATAAAAAAAAACATTGCAAATTGGTGCAGGTTAATAAGCGCTTTTGTTTAACATTGTCATCAGTATATGAAGAAAACACATAGGGGGTATTGTTTTTCAAATATTTCCTGATATTTACTACATCAATATATCGCAGTAATGATTGTAGCTGATTTTGAATACATCTTTGAACAGCAGTTTTTCCTACTATTCTGATTTTAAATGCGTTTTTATACTCCTTTTCGTACTCTTTTATTCCTGTTATATCACATGATGTTTTAAATTCTTCTCTTGATAAAGGAGATATCATAATGTTATTTCTTTTCTGATTTGAGGAAAAAATATATACATGTGTATATATCATCCCCGTATTGTTTTTTTCTTTTCTTCTTAACCCGTGATTTTAAGAATTTCAAATACTTTTTTTCACAAGTGGCACTAATTTTTGAAAGGATAGATTTTGCTCTTTACATTATTACTGGGTAATTGATAAGAAGTACTCATGGACCTCAGATTGATTTAAAATTGACTATCGAAGGGATTTCTTGTTTCATTATATTTTGGGGTGAGTGCATTGCTTGGCATTATTGCATATTATAAAACTAGGAAAGCATCCCAAATATAAGAAAACCAATCCATACAGTTATCAATATATTATTATAAATTTGTAATTCTATAAAATTTTCACAATCAGAAAGCATTGCAACCGATGGAATTCATTCAGTAAAATTACATTGCAATAACATATTCTGAAATTAATTACTACTTTTAAACTGAAGTTAAATTGACAATGTAATATCGCAAAGTTATCCAGTGGTTTTTTTTTATATTCTTACAAATGTTGTAAAAATAAACCAATCAAGTGTTTTAACTTACAGTATTGATCTTTTAGCTGTAATTCTCGTTCTTCTCGAACAGAATCTGGTGCATAGATAAACAGGAAAAAACATACAATTCAAAGCGGTACAAAACCAAGTAGTAAGAAAAGGAGCTTTAAAAGGTTCTAATAGAACATTTTTGTCAGTTGGCAGAACAGTCATAGGCTTTGGGGTAGTCCTGTTGGCTGCCATGTCTAGAACAGCAGTGGAAGGCGTCGTAAAGAAGGAAAAGGAAGCTCTGTCATTTTCAGAGGTGTTATTTCCACTTAGAGGAGGTTTTAAGTGAATGATATACGCCCATTTCAGCAAATGCGTGACTCCTATCCACGTGCCACATATGATGACAGTCAGAAAGAACCCTAAGGCTGTCCTTTTTGCTCGTCCTGAACAGCAACTGCTAGATTTTTTCTGTTGATCTGGATGATTCAGTTGTGCTTCATCTGGAATGAAAGCAAAACAATCAAAGCGATGCTTTTATGTATTATTTATGCATAATTGTATAATTGGCATTCAATATGATATTTATGTATAATTGGCATTACAATATGATATCTTGCAATACTCTAATTTTCGTTTTTTACTTATAATAAAAATATTTATAATTGACATTATAAAATATGAATATATTTTAAGATTATTTTTGTACTCACTACAGACGCGCAAGAATGAAATTTTCATTTGGATGGAAGTTAATATGCTTGCTTAATATAAAAAGTTACTTATTGAATAAGTAGCTTTATATCAGAAGTGAAAATTTCAAACAAAAATAAAATTTTGAAAAGAATAGAATCGAATTTCAAATAGAAATGACTGGGCATAGGCGTCGCAATAGTGTTCTATAAATTCTTTCGACTTAGAATTGAAATGAAGAATGGTTTCGAAATATCTATCTATCTATGTATTTCTCTCTCTCTCTCTCTCTCTCTTTCTCTCTCTCTCTCTCTCTCTCTCTCTCTCTCTCTCTCTCTCTCTCTCTCTCTCTCTCTCTCTCTCTCTATATATATATATATTATGAAAAAATATTACTTTAAAAACTATTTAATACAAATTAAATTGAGAAGTTAACTATAATATATCAATTTTAGAAGAGTACTATATAAAGCTGATACGATATTCCATTAAGAACAAATAAAGATTTTATATGTCAATGATCCGCTTTAGATATGGCAAATAAAGAATGTTATATGTAGATCTATTTTGATGTTTTTAAGTTGAGATTTGAAAAATAAAATTATTTAAATGTTACATCATATGAATATTTAATTAAATAAATGTGAAATCTAACTAATGTTTTAATAAATATGAAAATGTTTCTGGTGTTGAAATTTTCATACGAACTATACTCTGTGGTAAACACATCCAAACTTTTATTAGTGCAACTTAAAAATGATTTTTCTTTTGATTATTAACTGATTTCAAATGACAAGTCTACGATTTACAGATCGTATATTTTTATGAATAATTTAATTAAATGAGAAAAACTGGAACATGTCAAATTCTTTTAGTTTTTTTTGTATATAAGTATATATCTATCAAAAATATACTTACAACATAATTATACACTCGTGAATTTTTAAACTTTGTTGGAGTTTTGCAAATAAATTGACAAATCTACGCATATATATCCTTTAATCAATTAATATAAAAAATGAATCTTAAAATATTTGAAAAAAAAATAAAATAAATTTTCATGAGAGAGAGAGAGAGAACAGTGTTTATTTTACTTAAACTCATTTTTTTTTTCACATAAACTTAACAATGCTCTTTGCGACATTGATTTATATAAATCTGAAAGAGAATTACTTATTTCAAGACTGAATGACTAATATCTGTTTTCTGAATGAGTCGTAGTTATCAGTAAAAAAGTTAACAGTGATTTAGTGCACATCTCAACTTGGTCACCAAGTTCTAGAAGGATGAAATTTAAGAATGATACATTATAAAGTTAGGAAACATTGTATATTCCATAAGTGCGTTTACACACGCATTTATTAAATTTTGTGAAACCCATAACTCATATAATTTTTAAATGACAGAATGAATCTTTTGAATTCAATTTTTCAATGTGAAATTTTGATAAGTTTCTTAAAAGTTAAAACCTTAAAATTGTCTTATTTGTTAGATTTATCATAAGTTTAGTTTTACTTGACTCTTTTCAACGATCTGCAAGAAGATTGACATAAGTTTCTTATTACAATTAATTATTATAAAACTAATCATAATCAATTACATAATAATTATAAATAATTACATAATCACATTTACATTTTATATAGCAATTATTTCATAAAATGTAATTGTTTTAAATACAATATAAAAGATTATTATATAACCATTACATCTCGTAAAAATAATTTATATAACTAGATTTAAGAAAAAGAAAGTTAAAATAATTATTAACTGTGGTATCAAAAGACAACATAAAATAGAAATAGTTATGTAAATGTGTATAAATCTTTGTGTGTGTGTAAAGAACTGTCATAAAAGACAGTTAAGACTATTTTATATAACTAACTTTCAGGGATCTTTCTCAAGTAATCTCAGTGCTATCCACAATTAGTATTAAGAACATTTCTCTATTGAAATGTTTTAGACATTAAGTGATATCATTAAACAAAGTTTTTTGTTACGCTGTTTAGTTATTGGCTACTCTAGGTTTCATGAAATAGGTTTCTTATATTCATTTTTGTATACAGTTAAAATTTTAGCACACTTATAGTTTTTTTAAAGTTTGAGAATGTTAACAATATTTTGTATACGGTTTGCAATCAACAGAAATACTTTTTAACTTACAACTTTTGGGATGAAAATGCATTTAATTTTGAAATGCTTTTATTTTCTTGTGTAAATTCTGAATTTTTTTTTTTTACAATTTATGAATGATTATTCTAATGCAATTAAATTTTAAATTTTATGTGTTCCTCTAAATTTACTTTTGAAATTAAAAATTGATTGTTTTAAGGCTCAATAAATGTAAAGCAATTATTGGAAAGTTAATTGCATCTCATTTCTAAACATATTTTCCTATTGTATTGAAAATTCCATTTATTTTAAATTAAAATTGAAACAAAGTATTCTCCAACTACTGAGTAAACTACAAATTTCAAGAAAAATTACTCAGATATAAAGAAGTTAAAAGTATATTTGAGAGGTAAGCATATTTTTTACTTTAAAATACGCTTGTTTGAATTTCGTATGAAAAGGAAGAACCAAATATTATAGGAATATTGTAAATTCCTTACACTTGAATAAAATTACTTTTCACAAACTATATTTATTAGCTGTAAAATTTAGGATTTATTTATTTTTATCGTTAAATATATTGCTTCGGTTTGAGTGAAAGTTCCATCTCATTCACTCAGCATGCATAAGCGATTTAGTTCTTTCCCAACTTCCATTTTCTGCTTTTTATCGCTGACAAGTAGGCAAGAGCCCCAAAATAGATACACTGATTCCCTCTTTCTTGCATGCGATACTATAATTTTACCTTCATTTTCTCGCTTAGAGCACCAGCCCGTCAAATAAATTCAATGCCTCCCATCATATCACGAAGGAGAATTTATTTTGCTTTCTCCAGCCACCCCGCTAATCGTATCGTAAAAGTGTAATGGCCCATCTGCAAGATGGATGGGCTCCTCATATTCTCATTAATATTCAGCATCCAGTGGAGTTACGAAATATCGCCGAGGATGTCAGATGGCTTGGCACTCTCATTTCTTTTTATCAAAATGTATTTGCTAATAAATCCTCGATAAAGGGATTTTTCCTGCAAGAAAACATCCCTTATTTATTTATTTCATTTGTCGATCTTATATTTATAAGATATTATCGCCTGATCTTTATATATCAACATTTATAAAGTGTACAACTAAAAAACAAAGATTTTAAAAATAGATGCACTGATTTTCTTCTTCTTGGATGAAATTATTATAACTTCACCTTCATTTATATCACCAAGTAAATAAAATGTATGAGACAGGGAGATCCTTTTATCTTGATAGTCTTATTTTCATTTTATCAATGTGTTTATTAATAAACATAAGAAATAAAAAGTCCTTGAGATTCAAAACATTGAAAAAAGTTTTTATTGATAAAATGTGTATTAAAGAGGCAATAGAAATAAATATATATCATTTACTAATCCAAGTAGAACTATAATAACATCAGTTTTAAAAATCAAGAATGTTAGTTTTACCATTTATCTCTTTCACTGAACTTGGAAATTGAAAATATTTTATAAAAAACTTTCGCTAGATTGCTTATTACAGGAAACTATAAGCAAAAGGTAATATCAATGCTATTTGGGAAAATCCCCATTAGGACATTATCTAAGCTGTAGTAGATAGTATTTACGTATTGTAAGGGAGGAAACTTGGAAAAATTCCAAGTATCTTGCACAAAATATAAACGCACCACCCATTACTCAAAAGTAGGAGGAAGAAACTTTTGAAAGTCTGTGCCTTCCTGTGCATATACCTTGTAAGAAATTAATATTGACTTTTGTTGATGCAGTTTCTGTGCATTTCAATTTAGGTGGTGGTATTCAAGACTTACCCTAATTTATGTTAGTCTCATGTAAACTATTAGTTAATTATGTAAATAATTATTTTAGTTCGTTCTATATAGACTAATATAAATTAGCAGCTATATTACAACAGTTGTTAATTTGTATCAGTCTAATGTCATGAAAGATAAATAATGCATATTTTTTTAATTATGATACTTCATTACACATATTTTAATAAGTTATAATTGTTTTGCTTATTTTTAAATTTATGTGTACGTTTATTTTTTGATGTATATATATATATATATGATATAACGTATAAATAAAAATATTATAAATTATAAAACAATTTGAAATGTGAAAAAACTTAAAAATTAAAAAAAAAAAAAAAAAAAAAAAAAAAAAACTAAACTTTTCTGCTGTTAAATAAGAAATCCCTTTTTTCTTTAAAAACATTTTGGGTATTTGCGATTATGAGTGAATGGTAGAATGATATTCTACAATAAATTATTTCAGCTCATTTTAAAAAAAAATCTTATTTTCTTTAACTTTTCAGTTCAAATGATTAAATTTTTTGGGTACTAGATTTAAACTGAGCCATAGCGACACACATTTCATTTTCTCCTCAAATCTTACCTGAATGATTTATCATCTGGAAATCAATATCATGTAGGAAAAAGCATTGTAAGTACAATCCGCGATAATAGTATATAAATTCTTTATGAGTTATTATTTATTATTCAGGTATTTAGAAATGTATTGCATATCACATCTACTCATTTCTCCATACAATAACTATAACATAAATCTAAATAAGCTAGCAATTGGATTGAAAGGCATGAAATGAATGATTTCCTCTCAAAATATGATGAGTGACGCCTTTTGATTCACGTAATCATTCAACTAGGTTTAAATCATTGATGGGTGACATCAAAAAACACTACAATAAAGGCAATTAGAATACACCTAAGAACAAAGTTATTTTAATGAAATAATTACTCTGGCATATCTTACTGATAGGTCAAAAACCGCAATTCTATCATTTACAAACATATACATATATATATACATACATACACACACATATATATATACATACATATATATATATATATATATATATATATATATATATATATATATATATATATATATATATATATATATATATATATATATATATATATATATATATATATATATATATATATATATATATATATATATATATATATATATATATATATATATATATATATATATATATATATATATATATATATATATATATATATATATATATATATATATATATATATGAGTATTGGTCAGAATTGAAAATTAGGAAATTTTTTTACTCAGTGAAAAACATTTTAAATTTAATTAAAATTTGAATATTTAAGTTTAAATTAACTGTTTTTTAATCCTTGTTATTATAATTATCATTATTAAAACTTATTAAAATTAGAATATTGCATTAAGTTTTTAATATTTTAACTTCAATATAACGGAAAGGCGGATTAAATATGCAATAATGAACGTAAAAATGTTTTAAACGTGATAATGAACTAAAATAACAACATTAACTAATTAATTTTATCGCATTTATGTAGTAATATAAAATATTAAATTCGCAAAACTTAAAACATGGGTACTAACATTTCTCACTGGTTTACTTGACAAAAGAAATTTAAAATAAGGTTTACAAAATTTAAAATGAATTGAAAAATTAGGAGGATTTTTAATTATAAAAGCAAATCGAAACTTTGTTTTTGAAATGTGTGCATAAAATTACATAGATATTGCTAATTTTTCTTTATTTGCGCATGTAAAATGGTGAGTATAGTTCAAAATTATGCTGCTCTAATTAACAATAAGACATTGGTCATTAAAATTGCCAATTTTACATATCTTTTGCTAAAGGTATTTTCCAACTATCATATTTCATGTTCGAATAATTTCATGTTTTCGCACAATATTTCTTTACTTTCCCGCTAATTCACATTACTCATACTGCTTGTTTAAAATAGATGAAAATTATTTTTAATATTTCATTTAACTTTTGATTTGAAGGATTTGTCAGAAGAACGAAATAACAGTGTAAAAAGCACGCTATATTTTTCTTCCTTTTTATGAAAAGGACAATAATTGATGGGCTTGAGATTACGAAATAAAATTTATATAAATTATTATAAGTGTTCTTTGATGTAGAGGAAATAGAGAAAGAGAGAGAGAGAGAGTTTTAGCAGTAATGATGAAGTTTATTACAGAACAGAATTTTATGATCATGAAAGCGCAATAGTATATATTGCCTTTAAATCCATTTTTAAATTGTTGAAAAAAAAGCTACTTTCAAATTAATTTTCCTATCGAATTTTTGCTTTTTCATAGTGATTCTTATTTCTTTTCCCAGTGACTCTTATTTCTTAATATATGGTTAGAAACCCGGTAAATTAAACATTTTATTGGACGCACTTGTAGCAAATCAAAAAGCAAATTGTGTTTGTAATCATGAACGCTAGAAGTAGAGCAATGTCGGATTTCAAATAGTTCTATGAATTGTTTCCTGCCATGGTATAGAATTATTTTGATTTTAGTGACTATTTGATAAAAGTGATTTTAAGTAAAATACAAGTAAGTAGTTATTGGCTGTTTACAATTATCATCATGTTTTTACATTAATAAAAGAAAACTAACAATAATTAATAATGTAATACCAGGATGTTTCTCATGTCATTTATTTCAGTAAATATCAAACAAACTATGAAAAATAAATATGCATGTGATACGTATGAATTAACTTGAAGTTAAACTGGGCAATAATTTTAAAATTGATTTCAATTTTATTAATTATAAAATTGATTACAATTTTATTTCCATTATATGAACTTAAAATATTAAGGTATTCAGTTGAATGCTATGACTCTATACTAATTTTAAATTATTTAATATATAAGAAATAAATTGTTATTTGTTATCTTTGCTATCATTAAGTGCTTACATTAATGAATAAATTCACGCACACAAATGTGTGAAATATCTAATCCTTTTCCTTCATTTATCTGAATATGCTTACAGGTACATTTAATTGATACATTAGCTTACCTAATTTAACACATGTTCAAGAGCAAATGTTAGCTACTTTTGAAATTATTTAAATGTCAAATCTCTAAATATTCAATGAAATATCCAACTTCACAAATCACATTCTTAAAGGTAACGTATTTCTCGAGAAACTTTTCTTAAAATAAAACTGACTTTCCGAGAATATAATTTTAGTTTCATTAGAATTGATTTCTACCTGAACAAGGCCAATTCTAACTTTAGATTCATTACACGTCTATTAATAAAGATATGTTAGGGATTGCTAAAGAGATGTTATGATTAAACGTTTAATTTTAATTAACATTCCTTATGGCGAATTTTCTGCCTTTGAAAGTCAATATACCCGAGATTTATTTGATTAAAATTGAATTTAGTGGATTAATTGGAAATTGTTAAAGTAATATAATATTTTCAATTTTTAATAGACTTTTTGTTCGTTTGAAAGCATATGTTTTAATAATTCAAATAAGACATAAAAGAAACATAAAACAATTTAAATTAAACTAAGACAAAAATATAAAAAATGAAGTTTATTATAAAAATAAATGAAATTTTTAAATATAGATCAGCTGAAGTGTGTGCGTGTGGTCTTGAGATTTTTTCCAATACAAGAACTGCATGTCAGGATGAGGTATTTATTTACAAATTAACTGCCATCTATCCAGATATTTATGAATATGTTAATGATTGATATATTTCCTATTCAACAGATTTCATGCACTGTTAGAACCTTTTATACAGAACTGTTAGATCAAATACCGAGTGTTCGGATTATTCGAAAAGAGATTTTCGTCTTAATGTTTTCTTCAAATTAAAAGAAATAATGCTTTATAAATTTTAATTGGTGTCTGTAAATGATAGAAGTTCATCGATTTAAAAATAATTTTTTTCTAAGTTTCTTTATAGAATTAGACTAGTTTAATAAGTTGTGTAAATAAAATCTACTAGTTTTGGTTGTGTAAATAAAATCTACTTTTGACTTTTCTAAAGCCGACAATCAATATTGTATCATAAGGCGATTATAAAAATAATTAGCGGTTATAAGGAATTTGTTAATCTCAAATATGTTTTAATGTTATTTTTGAGATCTTCAATAACTTTTTATTGGAGTGATAAATTTGTAATTTTTTTTTATTTCCTGCTATTGAAAGAAACTTATAATTTGTAAATAGTTTTGCTATAAACTTATTAAGAATTATAGTTATAGATGCCATAAGAAGTTATTTACTATGAATATTAGATAAACTCTTTGGCACGACAGCCCATATGGGACAAGGCTTACAGAGCGCAACACTGTTCTCTTGACCGAGAGGGCCTGGGATGCGAAGCTTATGTCCCGATTAGGTGTGTGTGGTCAGCCTAATGCGAAACCCCCAGAGTTTAGTTTCCCAAGTATGCTTGGTACTTAGTTTATCGACCCACTGAAGGGATGAAAGGATGAGTAGACCTTGCCCATCCCGAAGACCGAACCTCGCACCTGTGCCTTAGGAGGGTGAAACGCTATCACTAAGCAACTGGGCTTTACTATAACTATCGATATACTATAATAGCTTATGTGAATGTTATCATAAGAGTCGAGAAAATGTTCTTAAAATTTAATCAATTTACTAAAAGATGTTTATTTAAATGTGATGTTTTTTTATAGCTTATCTAAATTGATTTTATAACTTGCTTGAGCATTCGAAAAATTTTTTTGTGTATAATACATTCGTATGTTTTTGTGAGCATTATTTAATTAATGAAACTAAATCAAGAAATTTAATTCTCTGAATAATTTTAGTAATAGAAGAATTAAGTTTAATTTTAAATTTATGAATGCTAATTTTATGCATTTTGTATTATTAATTGAATTTTTTAAGTTAACAGATTTTACAGTAAGAATGAGAAGGCTTATACAGATTGGGATTAATAATATTTAAGGACTGGATATTAATTGTTTTCAGTTTTACATTAAATTATTTGTGCATAACTTAAGCGTAAATATTTATAGATGACATAAGTAGTTTTCTTACATACACATTAATAAAATTATATTAATGGAAATTAATTATATACGAGATATATCAAAAATCCTAATTATAATAACATCTTTAAATATTTTCAAATAAGGTTTCGTATTAATGGTTTTCAGTTGTACTGTTTTGGGAGAAGAGGAAAATTTTTAAAAATGTTTTAATTTGCCTATCATATGTGTTTCTATATAAATATATTATGCGTATTTTCTTGTATGTTTACACATGTAGTATTAAGTGATTTAACTATAATTGAAACTTATCGTATTTTAAAATTATGAAATAAGTAAGCTTTTTGTCCAACATATTATGGAAAAACTCATTTTATGTCAGTTTATGGGATGTAGAATGAAAATAATTGCAATCATATATTATATTTAACTTTATAAGCTATACCACCAATAACAGTACAGCGGAAAAATTTGCTTTTCAATAAATTTTTTCCTTTGTACTGGTTTGGTAGCCGTTAAAAATTCAGAAATGACTTTGATACATAGATTACATGTATTTTGCATATTTTAGTTTTTTATTTTCTTTATACTGTCATATGTTCTGTTAAATGTTTCTGCTTAACTTTAAAATTAAAACTCTACTTTTATAAAAAGTATGAAAATATCATGAATAAGCTTTTCTTTCCCAAAATTTTATGAAAAAAAAATGCATTTTATGTGTGCAGTGTGATAAAGAAATAAATGGAATGCGCAAAACTAAATTTCGCTTATAGTTTCGTGAGTAAACTTCCTAAATAAGAAGTGATTTTCTTGATAAGTAAACCCTCCCTTTTTCGATTTCTTTCTGCTAAAAATTCTCTTTTCTCTTTTAACTCAGTTGTATATAACAATAGAAGAAATAAACACATGATCATAAAACTCATTTAATGTTTGAAAAAATGAATAAATAAGTGATTTCAATGTTAAAAAACATTTAACTGATAAGCAGCAACAAAAGAATATTAACACTAATCTGTTGTAAAACCTTTCCTGGCTGTTGCTTACCAGAGCGTGAATTCTGTTAATTGCCCCTTTGAGGTAGATTCATACATCTTATAACAGCGCAATACCTTTTTATCATGTCCTAAAAATGTTGTATTTATGTAACTGGTAAAGCCAAGGAGGGGCGTAAAATATGTATAAACATTGTTGGAGAAATTTATTAGTATGTCACCAAAATTTATTTTGAGGATAACAGCACTCCTGAATAACTTCATGTAAGTAGTATAAACATACATTACATGCATAATAATGAAACCAAGGCCCGGACTGAGTCTAAGGTTAAAGGGGCTTAGAGTACTCTCCTTTCACCTAGCGCCTTGCAATTTTGAGCCACGTTCATGTGACGAAGTCATCCTTGAGCAGGCACCTTCCTCTCCCGATTCGCAACACATCAGTGGAAGGATTTGGGAAGTCGCAAAATAATCTTGACTCACCTGTAACCCACGGAGAATAACAACCCAGAGAGAAATAATGTGTTATCTCTCTCAGTCACTCGATCCTTCACTTTGCTGATCTAATGGGAAGCTGCGTAAAGCTACAGCGCCATTGGAGTTTGATAGTACAGGCCGTACTACTAACTGTAAAATGTCTAATGTTTAAATATACTAGATGGTTATTTCAATATGGCCTAATCCTCAATACTTGATCGAGTCCCTAATAATGCTAAATACCACGTGATTTCTTTTTAGTAAAGAGATTTTACATATGTGATTTTAAGATTGATATGAGAGATCAGAACCAATATTAAAGAATACTAGTAAAATTGTATGGGAAATGTTTACTTACTTACCAATCTGTTTACGAGTAGTATGTACAGTTATTTTGCAAATATGACAATTTAAGGATTATGGCGAGTTGACAGCAAGATGTTCAGGTCTCTTTTATATTCCCCATAGAATCAGTTTTACTTAAATGATGTCGAGCGATATTTTTAGAGAACTTTTTAATTTATATATTAGAAACTTAAAACTCTCATTTCATTCATGTTATTGCTTAAACTATTATTTTTACACAGAGCATTTTTAAAAGATGAATACCTCAAATTCTTTTAAAGTTTCTTTTACATAATAAATAAATAAAATTCAAATTTCATGTATTTTATTTACATAATAAAATATAAAATTCATGTATTTTACTTATATATTATGTAGAAAATACTTTAAAAGCAATCAAATAATTCGCTCTTCATTCATCATTCTAAATATTTTTTTCTTTTCTTTTAAAATCTATATACTTTGTGATATTCCTACAAAGCCATATTTGCATAACATCATTTTCTAAATTAAAATCAAATTATTTGAATATTTATGAGGAAAGATTTAATAAATAAAAATTATAGTGAAAATCTAATCCTAGCTGAAAAAGTATAGTTTAAAACAACTTTAAATTTACAATTGCAATATATATTATATGTATATGTATACAACTGTGGAAAATTCGTAACTTTTTAATATGAGGAACTTATTGTTAACAAGTTAAGCATTCTGAAACCGCAAGCCGTAATTTTATAATGAAAATATTGTAATAAATAAAAAAGCACGTGATTCTCACATTATTTTCCACCGTTAATTGGACATTAGTGCAAAAAGTGATTACTTTTTATGAGCCATGAGGTCTTAAATGAATATTTTAGGGTATTTCATTAGATTCCAGTTTAATTCCTTATAGTAGACGTTGATTCCTGTCATATACTGTATTGATTTACGTTTCTTTAACTATTCCCAGGGTGTCCTTGGCTATATGACCTCATGATTTAACCACGCCCGAAGTATTTATGGTTGATAAGAAATATTACAAAGGAATATATTTCCAAATGTTATATGAAAATAGGTGTTTTCGATTTATTTTAAAGAAAAGAGAGTTATCTTGGTTCATATCTCATTTCGTAACCTACTTTCGCTAAACGTCTTCAAGTTAACTGAAAATGAAAATAATTTATATATGTTTAGTTACATGAAAATGATTTACTAAGTGTAAGAAAATGCTTAAAATTTTTATTCAATTATGTAGATTTGTTAAAATTAGAGACTTAGAAACGTGTTAAGATTATTTTAAAGATGATATTAACAGTGATAATTCAAAATGCTCTATGCGTTAAATAAATAAATACTCTACGCATTACAGTAAATACTCTTTAAAATACTCTATGCGTTAAAGAATAAATTATCTAATAATAAATTTATTTAAATTTATTCTTATTTGCTATATTTTGTTTTCTTAATAAACATAGATTTATCTGTTATGAAATGCTGCAAGTTGATTTATAATTGATGACTGTAAAGTAGTAATTTTAATTTGACTTATATTTCAAAGAAATTAACATATTAAAACTGAAAAATGTCTTCTGTGTACGAAATAATTTATACTT
Organism: Latrodectus elegans; assembly: GCA_030067965.1. Taxonomy (NCBI): domain Eukaryota; kingdom Metazoa; phylum Arthropoda; class Arachnida; order Araneae; family Theridiidae; genus Latrodectus; species Latrodectus elegans. The sequence goes on from CM057809.1 coordinate 112,212,069, forward strand.
TGGTTTGCTTAGCTTAAAACTGAAGTACTAATTCAGATATAAAGTGTGAATTACTTTTCATTATATTTGTCATTAACATATTTATAAGTATTCATAATTTTTAATGTTATTTTCGAAAGTTACTTTAATAACCATTCTATTATTAGCATCCTATGTCGTTAAATTATTGAGTATTTGAATAATTAATTATCTTAGAACACATTTTATAAAAAGTAAATTAAAAGTATCTAAGTTATTGTCTATTGAAAATATCTAATTTGTTATCCATTATACAAGAATCTCTTTAAAACACATCTTAGTAATCTCAAATAATTTCTTGCTGAGATTAGTGAGGTTGGAGAAAAAAAAAAAAGAAAAAATATGAAAAACTTTTGTATTAAATCATTATAAATCTTTATTGTTATCGAAGTAATAATTAAAATAAATATCAAAGTTTGAAATTACTCGATTATTTTTGGAAAAATGTAAATATTTTTAAAAATATGTTTTCAAATTACATTAATTTAATTAAAATCAAGTAAAAATTACGACACTTTTATGAATGAAATTATGCAATAGAATTGAATTTTAGTGAATCGAATTGGGGGAATTTTAGGAATATAATTATCAAAATTTAAATATATGCTCTTAAAGCTTAAATATATTTTACATAAGAGTGCTATTTTTTGCAAAATTTATAGATACGATACAATACAATACAATACAATACATACATTCATATATATGTATATATATATATATATATATATATATATATATATATATATATATATATATATATATACCGAGTGAGCCAAAAGTTCGTTACAATTTTAAAAATTCATAAAAAAATAAGAAAGTGAGGTTTTCAAGCAAGGGCTCACAAGGTAGTCGGATTTTTTTTTTTTTTGCAGCAAAATAAGTTTTAGTTAAAAAAGTCACCTATAGATGGCGCTGACATCGAGAGATTCAGCAGAATTATGCAAATTAATCTTGCGATAAAAGGCCGTGATTCTCGAGAATTTCTCATTCGCTTTCAGAATGTTATCATTACCCGATCGAGCGTGTTTGGTGAAGTTGTTCTATTTGAACGGAGAGTCAGCATCTATTGCATTGCGAAAATTTCGCACGACGAAAGGACTGAAGACGAAGAAAGGCCCCATATCGTGTCCTGGAATAGTCAAACTTGTTAAGAGGTTCGAGGAAACTGGCTCTTTGGAGGATCGGCCACGCAGTGGAAGACCCTCGTTGGCGAAGAGCTGAATTACTGCAGTGGAAACCACAATGAATGATTTATCGGCGGAATCGTCCATTGGGAGTAGCAGTGCTCGGGAAGCTGGAAGAATATTGGATGCGCCTCAATCATCGATTCGACGTATACTTCACGGGATACTGCATCTCTATCCCTACAAACTGCAGTCACTGTAGGAGTTAAAACCGGGAGACACAGCTATGCGGGAATCATTTGCCGAGTGGGCTATGGCAAGAATAGAAAACGACCCTCAGTGGTTGTTCAACGTTTTCTGGACGAATGAGGCGCACTTCACACTACACGGGGATGTCAACACCCATAACACTCGTATATGGGCAACATCTAATCCTCGTGAATACACGACGAAATCTCTGCATCCAGCCAAGTTGACAGTCTGGTGTGGCTTCACCTCATCTTTCATTGTCGGACCTTTCTTCTTTGAAGGACCGTGTCCCAGATTGGGCTGGAAAACGTGCACAGTAACCGCTAAGCGTTACCTCACTCTTTTGTGTGACAAAGTCGTGCCGGCATTAAATCAGAGGTGTGTTATATGTAATAAACTTTATGCAGGATGGCGCACCACCACATTATACCAATCCAGTAAAACGATTCCTTTTGAGTACCTTTAGTGAAGAGAGACTGATCAGTCGAGGTTGCAAGATCGCATGGCCTCCACGATCACCCGACCTCACTCCGGTCGACTTCTGGTTGTGGGGCTATTTGAAATCACGTGTGTACCGTTCATCTCCTTCAACATTGGCCGAACTCAAAGATTCCATCTGTCGTGAGGTTTCTGCAATTCATTCCGACATATTGCATTCAGCTGTAACGGGTGTTGCGAGTCGCTATAGTTATGTCGTACAATGTACTGGAGGTCATACTGAACAACTGTTATTATCAGAATAAATGAATGGAGTGTACTGTTGTCCTTTTCATTGTGTTTCGGACAGTCAGCGCCATCTATAGGTGACTTTTTTAACAAAAACTTCTTTTGCTGCAAAAATAAATCCAACTAACTTGTGAGCCCTTTCTTGCAAACCGCACTTCTTTATCTTACTTTCTTCTTTTTTTATGAATTTTTAAAATTATATATATATATATATAGTAAATTTAAGAAAAAAATCAATATTTTGAAAATTGAAAACGAAATAAACATTTAGCTTGAGAACTCAAAATTTTAATAATAGTGAGATATTAAGAGATTTTAAAAGGCTGAATTATAATCTTTTACACATGTTTGGCCATAAAAAACTTCAACATATTTTGCAAAAATGTAGACAAAGTATTATAAAAATCATACATACATACATACACACACACACACACATATATATATATATATTTTTTTTTTAAATCATGCCAATAAAAATATTGGAGTATGTGTATGAGTAGTAGTTTAAATGATGAATAAAAATAATTAAATGCACATTTTTTCTTAAACGAAAATAGAATTAAAGAATTTATTTGGTACTTTCATGTTTGAAATTTGAGAGGAAAAGCATTATTTATGTAAGCACTTATGGAAACAAAAGACTAATTATTAAAATAGATATGCATACAATAAAAATACTTTCGAATAATTTTAAAACTCATAAAATTTTTATTTGTTCTTCAGTCTTTGATTATTTACTTATTAAAATAAAAACAGCAGTTATCTGTATAAGAAATAATGACAGTTTCACGTGCAACCGTAATTTGACAGTACATTTAATATAAATTAATAATTTTTTTTTTCAATTTTAACTAATGTAAGAAAATTATCAGTGTTTATTAGTAAGGAATATTTATTTTATGTTATTTCTTTCTTCAATTGTGTTACGCGTATAATTTTGTCCATTTGTATTATTTTAGCATGAAGTTTGAAAAACAAGGAATATATAAAAGTGAAAAAAGAGATATAGAATTATAGCAAAGCTACTTTTTAAATAGTTTGCTCATTTGGCAGTCAGCCAAAAAAATTAATGTAACTTTTTTAACGCTGTAAATTATATATATATATATATATATATATATATATATATATATATATATATATATATAAACTAATATGCGCGCGAAAAATTAAGTGATGCCCTGTGTTTTGCGCTCTAAGAAAAAAATATGCATTTTAAATATTAATGCTTATTAAAACAAATATTTGTAGGATTATTTTCAAAAATAAATAAGTAAACGAAAGCTTCGGAGCTTTATTGTGGGTGATGATATTGACTGTTAGAAAATTTGTAATTCAATTATTTTCTGTTAAGAATACGGAAAGAATGATTTTGTCAAAATGCAACAGAGGAAGCATTTTTTTTTTTTTTGCTGCTTCCTCTGTTGAGATGCTTTTATGTAATTGAAATGTAAGATTTTGAATTCATGATAACAAGAAGAGATAAAGTATTTCATTATTTCTGAATTTCAGTACTTTTTGAAAAATATGCTTAAGAGATAATATTCGGTAAAGAATGCATGTGCTATAATTGGATGATATTTAAAAAATTTTTAATGATTTAAAAATAAATTTATGGATATTCTCAATCCCTTTTTGATAAGTTTAATTTTTACAAATTTATATTATAATGTGCTATAATGTAAATCTGAGAAAATAAACTTGCATACATTTCTGAAAAAAAAACCATTTTAATTTTACTTTTTATTTTTAATCTTTAGTTTAAACTAATTGAGCTTAATTTATTTCTTTTTTATTAACATATTTTAATAATGTAATTAATCAATAAATTATTTTTATAGTTGCTGCATTTTCAAACAAAATTAAGTATAGTGGTTTACATAAAAACATAAATTTTCCCCAAATTTTTGCAAAACGAATTTAATTATTAATAATGAGTATATTGACAATAAGCTAAATGTGTAAAAATTTTACATTGGTTGTTTGTTTCTACAAATTTTAAAGTGAATTTTAATGTAAAAATTAAAAGAAAATCTTATTTCTTAGATTTTAGCGTACAATATGAATATATATCTCTTCATATTTTGTTATTAAGGACATCCTTATAAAACCTGATATATTTACATTATTTTTCAATTTTTAGAAAAGCTATTGTATCGAAACTTGGATTTATATAGCTTCATATTATTTTTGTAAATTTTGAAAATTACTAATTAACTTTTAAAAAAAATATAAATTTAGAATTAAATAAGCTATTAAATTAAATTTTAATTATATATTTATACCATCAAAACAAAGAGATATTTAAATTAATATCTCAAATTTTTAAAGAATATAATTATTTATATAAATCCAATAAATTAGCAATTTAAATAAATAAAAGCATATAATAAGGCTCACATCTAAACGTATGTACACATTAATGCAATGTCAAGATGAGAATCATAATTGTAATAGAAATTCTTTTGTTATAATTACTGTAATTAGTACTTTTGAATTAGTTTCATTTGGATCTCTTCCAAAATTAATATTTGTAAGGTTAGAATCAGTATTATCATAAGAATACAAGGTTCGTTAAGTTGAATTCTGGGCCAGAAAAGTTATAAAAGAGTTAAAAATTCTTACACAGCATGAAAAATTAAAATTATTATTAGATTTATTACAGCTTAATGTGAAAAACTATTCTTTTCATACTTTATTTTTTAAGCTTCCATAATGAGGTAGAAACACGTATAATGCATTTTTATGTTGATAAGCCAAAGAGAGGAACATAATTATGCTTGCAAAATAACGACATATGGAACTAAAGCCAAGGATAACAACTATTTATTTTCAAGTTTTCTATTCATAGGTATATTAAAATCATAATGATATTTTTTTCAAAAAAGTATCATAAAAGCTCATTAACCGAAGTTAAAAATGCAAAAATTTCCTATGTAAGAAAAGAATGGTTAATAATTGCTTCTGAATGTCACCTTTTATGGGCGTTAACACTTTTTTCAAGAGTCATATAATAATAAACTTATCTTTTCAAATGGAGTTTCGTACATCCTTTAAGAAAGGATAATTTATAATGTTTCCAATTTTCACATAAACATGTTTTAAAATTATATTTGAATTTTTGTTTATGAAAAGTAACACATTAATACTGTTTTCATTTGACAATAATTTTATATGAATTATCTCTGAGAATATTATATACATGTTCATAATTACGTAATAAAGCTATTAATCAAAAACTGCAACATGACGGCATGACTCCGCTGGGATCTGAACCAAGGTCCTTTGCAATGGAGGTACAGCACAGCCACTGCTACGAGAGCGGAGTTAGCTTCTCACGTTGAGTACATTAATCATTTGAAGCTTCTACATATAGATATTGTGTATATATTCTTAGCTTTTCATCGCTAAATGCACATATAAAGTTATAATCTTTACCAAAAAAACTTTCTCACTTATGAGGAGTAAAAGATATTAATAACAAATTTTATAGTATTACTATTGTTCTTATGATTTTATTTGGAAAAGAATATTAAAAAAATCAGCAATTTTAAGACTAATATATATAGCCTCTTATCTTATTTTTACTTTTTCACACGAATAACTTGATTTAACTGAAACTTTATGGGTAGCCTAACAGTAGAAGGCAAAATTAGTGGTACACGTGCTAGTTTTCCAAAAAGACTTTTCGTAATAAATGGGCCACAGCCATATTATGCAAAGGAGAAGACCTAAAATATTCCAAACACCTACTCTTACAGTGGTGCAAGCAGAGCCACATTCTTTCAACAATGGTTAAGACACTCGGAAGAGAACAGCACTACTTTCGAGTCCTCAAATTCCTTAATTAATTAGAAAGAAAAAAGTAAAGAAATTGTTTCTGTAAAACTCCACATTTGTGTCATATTTCTATCGAATACTAATCATTAAATTAGCCCAAAATATGTACCATACTTACAATAAGTACAAAGAAAAAAAGAGCATTCAACATTCAAGTCATATTTCTATTGAACTCTAGGTATGTTATTCCATTTGAAACTCAAATTATCCTTAAATGTGTTCTGTGCTTTAGTTGAATGCAAATGAATAATGCACATTTATAAGACCTTTTATTTATAAATACGACCAAAATTTTCAATTCATTTCTGTAAAACCAACTGGAGTTTCTTCTTCGAGATCATTGTTTTGATTCCATTAATTGAATGAAAAAAAATAGCTAAGAACTGTGAAAGGCATTCGTCATAAAATTTCACAGGATATATATATATATATATATATATATATATATGTATATGTATATATATATGTATGTATATATATATATATATATATATATATATATATATATATATATATATATATATATATATATATATATATATATATATATATATATATATATATGTTGTATACTTCAGAGAGTGCAGCGCCACCGCTACTGTGCACTTGGAAGCCACTCATCTCATCTACCCACACATTGCGTGGGGAGATGGATAATCCAGGACGTAGTAAAAATGCTCCTGTAATCTAATATTTTGTATTATTAAATATCTTTGTTAGTTAACGTGCTGTCCTTATTCAACAAACACCTAGACATCTCCTCTACAACATGGGGTTCCCGCCGGTCTTCATCTTCATAGCTATTTTTAAACTTGAAATCATGGAGAAACTCACAGAGTATAATGGCGCACATGTAGCGTCGGTCAACATCTTCACCTCATCTTTCACAATGGTCATATCTGAAAAGAGCCAATAAAACCGCTCCGAGATTCAGTTCCACAGTCCCACCAGCCCAGAGCCAATACTACCGCACTGGAAAACCAAAATTCATCGCTTCATCGGAAAAGAGCCAATACCACCGCTATGAGGATCTATTCAACCGTCCCACCAGTTAAGAGCCAACATCACCACTCCGGAGATTCAACTTCATCGCTTCAACAAGAGCCAATAAAACCCCTCTGATGACCAATCCCACCGTCCCACCAGCAAGGAGTTAATAATATCACTCTGAAAAACCAAATTCATTGCTTCATCGGAAACGAGTCCACATACCATCATTTGGAAGACCAATCCAATCGTCCAACCATCAAAAAGCCAAGAATTTCAAATATGCATCGTACAGGTATGATCATATCTTTTTTAAGGTATCTTTTTTAAGGTCAAACCAGGTATGATCATATCTTTTTTACTAAACATGTACCAAAACATGAAAAAAGAAGATTTGATTAACACCGCCAAAGAGCTTGGTATATCTGTGCCTAATAATGCTACAATTATTTGCTTAAAAGAATTAATTAAGAAAACACATTTCTTCAAAAATGAACCTGAATTTGTCAAAGATATGATTTCGGTAATAGTCGAGGAAAGAAAAGAAATCAAACAATCAACAAAAGAAAAAAAACTGATACAAATAGAAAAAGAAATAGAGTTAGCAACAATTAACACAGGCATACATCATCAACATCCCGATTCCAGGTACTCAGCAATCGAAACAAATCTCGAAAGTCTCATTAAATTCGTTAAAACACTTAGTATGCCCGTCCCGAGCAAACCCGAAAATTTTAATTTATTCTTTTATTCCCTCGAACGTGCTTTCACAACTAAAAATGTTCCACACGAATTAAAACCAGAGGTATTAATTAATATTCTTGGTGAAAAAGCCAACAAAATATTACTTTACATCTCAGAAAACGAATTTCAAGATTACGAAAAAGTTAAGACTATTATTTTACGTGAATTTCAACCAACCCTCAACAATGCTTAATAAATTTCCGTAGAGCTCAACGCCTAGCAAATGAATCTCATGTGCAAATCTCGTCACGATAAACTCGCTGCTTTCGAATATAATTGTAAACTTCGTAATGTTGCTGACTTTAAAACTTTATGCAAATTAATGATAGCGGACAAATTATTTTCTACCCTTGATCGTGAAACGCACCAACATATTTCGCTACGACAAAACGAAAACTGGTTCAAATCAACTGAATTAGCAAAAGAATGCGATATATATTTTGTTTCGAAAAGAAAATATTGTACCGAAACCCGCTTACCACCGTTTGAGAATAAAAATATAAAAAAAAAATCATTTCAAAATTACAATTGCTAATCACGCGACAGAAATTTCATATTCCACTCGCGAGATACCACAATATAAGCAACTTAATTGGAGGATATCACCACAGAAGCGAAACTACCTCAAGTCCTCGATTTAGCGTTCATTAAAATAACCCCATTTGCAAAGTAGAAGGTTACTCATTCACTGAATCCATAAACGAATTACGCTATGAAAATATTTTTGTTAATGGTAAAAACCCTTATAGATTCTGAAGCGAATATTGTGTTTGTATTAAATCCCATCTTATTCCACCAAACATTAATTATTTAGGTACTGTGCAGCCAACACCTCCTACAGTAGAAAGCCATTGCAGTGAAAGAATGAGTCATGCTCTGGAGGCCGACCCGAAATTCCGTTACTCTTCATCGAGGAGTTCTTCATTCACTTAGATGGGAAAAACCTTAGGTCTTAAAAAGATTTTCACTTCGTTTTAATTAAAAACACAGTGAAGGAGGGAGAATTTTTTTTTATGAATTTACTATACAAAAGACATAAAAATTATTTTCAAAATGAGCTTACTGTACTATAATAATGTTATCCTTTTTTCATAAAATCATTAATTTAAAGGTATTAAATTTATGATTCATATTTACATTTTTCATCCCTGTCAATTTTAGAATTTCACAAGAATTTATATAAAATTTTTTTGACATTTTTTGTATAAGTAACATTTCAATATTTTTACATAGTTTAAAATTTAACATTCTGAAAATGATTTTTACATTTGTTTAGAATTTTATAAACTCATTAATTTACTAATAATAAAGAGAATATTAATATGCCTAAAGATTTTTACTCTCTAAATTTCAATTTCATAAAAAATATTTTAAAATAAATATTTGTAGCAATTGAAAATAATTTGTACATTTAAATTTCTATTATTTGATAAGCTGTTGAACATTTAATGAGCATGTTTAAAAAAATGTGAATTTTAATGTATGAATAGACATTTATAGATAAGTATATATTTTTGTCACAAACAATTTTTGAGGGTTTAAAATTAAGATTTATAATTTATATTTTGGTAAATATTTCTTAAATTTATGTATCACCTTAACATGTCTTAAAATTACTTTGATAATGTAAACAACATGAAATTTTATCTAATATTTTACACAGTAAATAAACAAGCAAGTATATGGGAAAAATATTTATTGCAAACAATAAATTATACAATATTTCAAATACATAGCACAAAATCATTTTTTAAATCTTTCTAATTTTCTGTTCTTTTTTGTATTATTACATTTCTTTTTTATCAGATGATCATTAACTTTCTTACAGTAATATTTTAGTAAAGTGTTCATTGAAGCGTACACGATAATTTTCATAATATTATACACATCCTGTTTATTACAATCAAACTGAAAATAAATTTCTAATAATCTAAGATTTTATAATGCAAGGGACCTCTTATTTTTACATTGCATAAATTGTTTTTCAAATTCTTATGACAATAGTTTAACAATTACACAATAATTAATTTTTATAATTTTTAATATTTCATTGATAGGAAACTTCAATCCCCCCGTATTCATACTTTGAATTAAAATATCACTACCATCGCCTACTTCATCATATTCCTTAATGAGAGAACTGTTACATGTTTCTCACTTAACTTTTTTAAACAAGCCTGGTTGAAATATCCAGCAATATAAGTTAGGATTGTGGACAGATGATTTATGCTTTCTAAATCATTATTACATTTAACTATATTTAAATCATTTATTATTTCATTGCTATCTAAAATAAAAGTATTATGAATTTCATCATCAAAGTTTTCGACAATGATATTTCCATGTGTATGAGACTTTAGTGTCAAGGAAATTAAAGTTTGAACTCTTAATTTATTTTCTGTTTCATAAATCTGGGTAAGCGATACATTGTATTGAGAACCAGCTAATTGTGCCTATAAAGTCCAAGTCGTTCTTCTAAAGAATTGATTTGCAACTTTCCAGTCAATAGGAAATTCATATTTAATTCTTTGGCCCAATAGTTGACAATTTCAGTAATAGCATTGGTGGTGTGAGTCAAAGCTAGATGAGTCTCAAAGCTTTGAAGTGTATCAAGGTGTAGATGAATGAGTTAAATCCATTTTGTAAAGAAAAACTTTATAATGATAAAAACATGCATACATTTCCATGAAATATAACGAGAAGCGAAAAATACAAAACAGAAGTGGAAATTCCACTTTTTTAAAGTATGAGCTACAGTGAAAGTTGTAGTAGTTTTTTTATTTACACAAATGATCACTTTCATATAGGTAGTGCTGTGATAATGTATGATCACTAAAGAGTATTCCCCCAGTGAACAAGGTGAACGACAACAATGCACAATAATATATAAACTATAATAATAAAAATGATATGCCATTTTATTACAATAGTAGTAAAAGTAATATGCTGTTACAAAGACAATAAAACATGTGAGGAAAAATTATTATTAGAAAAAGAACTGCTGAAAATAAGTACAAAATTTACATAACTGTAATCTGTTTGGAAAATTCACATGACGACCACTTCTAGTTGTGGTTTTAGGGATTTTACAAGATTTTTCATTTTTGTCAGGTCAATAATTAGATTTTTTTTTATATGTTTGAATGATAAGTGGCATTATATGTGAATCTGGTAAACCTGATAATAACTGGGCAGGTTTCAAATGATTTATAGAAACTGTTTTATTCTTATCATTCATTTTAATAACAAAATTTTTATCTGTTCTAGAAATTACTGGATATGGACCAGTATAAGGAGGTGAGAGAGGTGGTTTCACACTATCAACACGTAAAAATACATGTGAACAAGTTTGCAGTGAGGGATGAACATAAGCAAATTTATTACAGCGCCTAGATGTTGAAGTAGGATTAAGAGATCGCATGCTTGATTTAAGTTTTAACGCATATGTTTCTGTTGGTGTGTATAGTTCATTTTGAGATTTAAGAATATCAGATGGTAATCTGAGGCTTGTTCCATACGCTAGTTCTGTACAAGTTGTATTTATATCAGATTTTCTTGCAGAATTCCTAATAAAACTATAGGAAGTGTATCTGCCCATTTAGTTTGATTATGAGTCATAATGTAGCTTTTTAAAGGCCTATGAAAACGCTCTACCGATCCATTGGATTGGAGATGATATGAGGTTGAGTGAATGCGATTAGTGACTAAAATTTCTGCTAAGTGTCTAACTAAATGCGATTCAAAATTTCTTCCTTGATCAGCTGATATTGTAAGAGGACATCCAAAACGTGCAATCCAGTTGTGAATCAGTGCTCTACAAGTTGTTTCAGCTGAAATATCGATTGTTGGGATAACTTCAGGCCACCTGGTATTACTGTCATGCAATAATTATAACCATCAGATGGGGATAGAGGTCCTATAAAATCGACATGAATATGCGCAAATCGAGCATCTGGCATAGAAAAAGTACCAATGGGAGACTTAGTATGTCTTCGAACTTTTGAACGTTGGCAGTTTTGACAAGATTTTTTTATAAATGAATTCATGTTGGGCCAAAAGCAACGTTTTGCAATTAATTTTCTAGTTGCTTGAATGCCCGAATGGGAAAGATTATGTACATTTTCAAAAATGTTTGAACGAAAAGATTTTGGAATGTACGAAATGTACTTGTGGAAACATCACAATACAGAGTTACATCCTCTAAAAAAAAATATTGTTTCTCAATTTTGTAATTAGAATTTTGAGAATACAGAAGTTTTTGAAGTTCGGAATAATTTAATTGTGAGAGAGAGATATCGGGAAAACTTAAAACTTTATTTGAAATTGCTTCAATTTCTATACGAGATAATGCATCAGCTACAATGTTCTCTTATCCTTTGACATACCTTATATTAATTTCTATACGAGATAATGCATCAGCTACAATGTTCTCTGATCCTTTGATATACCTTATATCAGTAGAAAATTGGGAAATGAAATCTAAATGTTGGCGAGGTGAACATTTATGAGGCTTTTGCTTAAAAGCATCAATTAGGGGTTTTTGATCAGTATAGATCGAAAATTCCCTGCCTTCTAGCATATGCCGAAACTTTTTGATGGAGAAATAAATAGCTAAATGTTCTCTATCATAAGCAGACCAATGTGTTGGATATTTAGAAAGCTTCATTGAAAAGAAAAGCAATGGTTTCCCAGGTCCCATTTGAAAGTTGATTCAAGGAACCACCAATAGCAATTAAAGAAGCGTCTGTCCAAAGGCTTAAAGGAGTACCAGGAATTGGATATTTTAGGAAGGTAGCTTCAGCAAGAACTCTCTTTCTTAGCATCTAAAAATGTCTTTTCAGCTTCCTCGGACCACTGGAGAGGATTTTCAGGCATTTTTGTTGGTCGTAAAGACTTCTTTTTATTAATATGTCCTTCAAGAAATTTTGTTAACGGAAATAAAATATGAGCAGCTTTTGGAATAAATCTGCGATAAAAATTGAATAGACCTAAAAATCTACGAAGTTGAGTAAGAGTATCAGGCCTTGGGAATTTTTGTATAGTACTGACTCGATCAGGAATTGGAGATAAACCTTCTACAGAAACTTTAAATCCTAAGAACTCTAAGGTAAGAACTCCAAATATACACTTTGAAAATTTTATGGTTAGTCTATAATGATCTAACTTAGTGAACAGAGCATGAAGATGTTCCAGATACTCTTGTTTGTTTCTAGAAGCAACTAAAATATCATTAATGAAGGCATAAACACCATTTAAACCTCTGGTAAGTTCATCAATAAACCTTTGAAATGTGCTGGATGCATTGCACAAGCCAAACTGCATCCGAATGCTCTCGAAGAGTCCGAAAGGTATACAAATGATAGTTTTATGTACATCCTCAGGAGGAATCAGAATTTGTTGGAATGTTTTAACTAAGTCAATATGAAAGAATATTTTGGTTCCATGAAGTTCACTAGTAAAATTTAAAATGCTCGGAATTGAATATTAATGCTTTTTGGTTTGAGCATTAAGGGCTCTATAATCACCAACAGGATTCTAATCATTACTGTTTTTCTTAGGAACCAAATGTAATAGAGAGGCATAATTGCTAGTTGATGGGCGCATATAACCTATGCCTAGCATATGTTGAAATTCTATTTTGGCATTTTTGAGACGGTCCGGAGCTAACCAACGAGGTTTATCAAAAACAGGTCTACCTACAGTTTCTATATGGTTAACAACATTGTGCCTTACAGTTTGGTCTGAGCAAGGGGGTTTACAAATATTAGGAAAATTACTTAAAATTTTATCAAAATCATTTGCAATATTGTGATAGTTTTAACAGAAAATATAAAAGTACCATTCACAATACCATGAGAATTTAACTTAGTACATATATCAAACAATTTACCATTTCTTAAATCAGGTTTTGAATTAAAATGATGCAAAAAATCAGCACCTAATATTACTTGAGATATATTGCATATAAAAAATGGAAAAACAAACCTTTTTCTAAGACCTAAGTCCCCAGGCATGAGTTTTTGATCATAAACTTGTATTGGAGTACCATTGACAGCATTAAAAATTTGCGCAAGTTTCATGTTACGTTCAGTTTTTGTAGTTGGGAGCAAGGAACAATCGCTGCCGGTGTCAACTAAGAACAGAATGTTAGTTCTTTTATCGTGAACAAACAGGCGACGAGAGCAGGAAGGCTTGGCATATGTCGCCTCTAAGCAAGCCGGTTTTCGTTTCCCGGGAAAGAACATGGTGTCTGGCATTTATTGGCTTTTTCCTCGTATTTACGGTGATACCAACAAATAGTAGAACGCGATGCACTAGGACTGGATTTCCGTGAATTGTATTTGTTGCGAGAGGTACTTCGTGACTTTCGAAGAGCTGCGATTTCTCTGTGGAGGCTCTTGAGCTCAGCCAATAAGGTAGAATTAGAGGATGGTTCAACGGAATCAGCAGAAATCGATGTGCTACTGACTTGAACAGGCGTAATTTCTAAAATTCTATCTGCAACTTCAGCTGCCTTATGCGGAGTTAGAGGTTGAATGGATGTAATTTTAATTGAATGTTGTTTGGTGGTTGTTGCAAGAATAGTTCTAGAAGTAGATTTTCTCTTACATTGTACGATTCTGCACGCCGTTGCATCACTATCATGAGTGACGATGGTTTCCGATCTCCTAATTATTCACCAGCAGGCAGTCGTCTAATTTCTTGATTCACCACAACGAGAAATCAATGATTCTTTAAGATTCTTGTATGGATCTGTTTTGTCCGGGTTTAAAATCACATCACGTACAAGCATCGCCGTATCAGGTAATAAATTAGCAACAGAATAGTTATATTTGGTTTTGCTTTCCGTTATTTGTTTTGGAGTTGCTAGTTCAAATGTAGACTCTACCATTGTAAACCATAGTTAAGGATCTGTAGCGATAAAGTTAGGAATCCTTATGGCCGAGGTAATGCCATCCATCTTGAAATCGAAATCAAAAGTTTATTACCAAAAAACGAAATTGTATCATAAAAGTTCAGAAGGTTGAATAATTCTAGTCCAATTGTCACCAATGAAGTTTGTCAAGGTGCAGATGAATGAAAGTTAAATTCATTTTGTAAAGGAAAAACTTTAATGATAAAAATATAACATGCATACATTTCCAGGAAATATAGCAAGAAGCGAAAGCTACAAAACAGAAGTGGGAAGAAAAATGTTTCCATTTCTCGAGCCACATGGAAAAATTTTGCAAAAATATTAATCTAACATCTGATGGTAAATTAGTGAGTGACTGTTGATACTCATTTTTTTTTTTTTTTTTTTTTTTTTGCAATTCCCTTATGTAATGTTTTCTCACATTAACAATATCCCACCAAATTGAGATCAGTTTGATACATGCTGGTGTTCCTTCATAATTTGATAAATCATAAATGGGACCTGCAACTTTTAGTCCTTTTGAACAATGTGTATTAAAAACTTGCAAAACTAATTTCACATTCTGTCTTTCCAAATTTGAAGGACATAAAGATTTTGTGTGTGTTGTTAGTGTGTGACAATACCTGACTCTATTTGTAGATTCAATTTCATGTAATTTTCTTAGATTATTAAAAGAAGCAGTATTTAATTTTTCTTCAGAAACTAAGTTACAAAAATTAGGAAAATAAAAAACTTTATCTGCATTTTTTGGTTAAGCCAATTATTTCTTATATTTTTAAGTAAATGCACAGTATCAATAACAAAAAATAAAGGCCTGTTATTATCAACGGATGATTATAATTAACTTTTAGTTTGGGAGGATTTGAAAACCGGGATATTGCCTTTCTATTAAGGGCATTATTATCACTACTAACACGCATTATTTTAAAGCCTATATTTTCTAGTCCAACTATTATTTTTAATATGAATCCATGCAACAAATCTCCAGAAATAGTCTTTACAGGATATATATGTACCACATCTTTATACATTGATTGAATGCTTTAAAGCATTAAGACATAAGAAGTTGTAGCAACATCATTTGAATTTGCAGCAAAACTAATAACATTACCACCTTTATACTCTACAGTAGCTTTTAGATAAATTTCATCCATAATTAAAACTATATTGTCTTATCATTTTCATTTAAATGCATATATTTATCCTTAATGTAAGATAAAAAATTATCAGAACTTTGTTCTTTTAAGAGAATTGCTGCATAGTTAATAAATAAAAGCTTTAATGTAGCGGGATGAGGCAATATAATAAAAGAGCTATTACGTAAAAATTTATAAGAATGAGGTGATATGGAATATAGCAAAGCACAAAGGATTAAAAAATCAGGGGAATATCTCCGATAATGCTTCGAATTTTGCAATAATAAAATTTGTTCCTTGATAAAATCCAGTAAATTATTGTTATCAATATAGACATTTTTTAATTCATCAATGATATGTAGAAGTAAATTAAGTAAATTATCTTTTCCTTTATCATCAACAAAACATTTTTCAATAGATTTTAAAATATCAAATATAACATCAATGTTGGTAGTCATTGGAAAAATGTAATTATCTAATTTGTCAAGTTTAACACTTTTAATTGTACTTACCACAGATAAAGATTTGTCAATGGTGACAGCAGCTTCTGATACTGGACATGAAAAGTAGACGTTACAAATAAAAATATAACAAAATTATCATTTTTTATGATATTCCAGTTAGAATCAATGACAAAATTTTCTAAGCAGTTTTTCAGTTCATCACTAGAATTGAAATAAAAAATTTTTTTCACAAAACTCTTTAGTCTTAAGGCTTTCTTGAATAACAGCAGATAAGTGTTTTCCAGCCTCAATTTCTTAAAATCGAGCTCTTCTGTATGTCTTTTTACTGCAGAAAAATAAGCAAGGCCATTTGGAAACTTGGATGGAACAGAATGGGCTTTTAATTTAGGATGAAGTAGAGAAACCCTAATTTTTTCTCCAGAATTTTCATCATATATTTCCGAAAGCCTCTGAATGTCCGTTTCCATGAAATGAGCTTCACAAATCTATGAAACAAGAAATATGTATTGAAAAAAATATCGAAAATTTGTAATTGCATTTATTTACGAGAGAAGTTAATACAGTATTTCAATTAGAAAGTAAAAAGTTGTTTAACAAATTATTTTTTATTTAAAGAATTTGAAAAATCATTAAATTTCAAATAAATTAATAAAATTTATTAGTTTATTAAATTTTTATTCAAGTCAATTCAGTTTAAGGATGTAAAATGTATTTTCTCGAACAATATCATACATTTTTTCTAGTGATATAAAATAAATAATACCAGTTGCAGATTGATAATTCAAAGAGAGTGAAATCAAATAAAAACAATTATTACAATTTTAATATTACAAATTATATTATTTAATGCATTAAAAAAATTTGCAACGTTTTTTATTATAAACTGATGACACATGAATATTTTCACTTATGTAGTAAGTAATTTTCACTTATATATATATATATATATATATATAATTTCATATATATATATATATATAATCATTTGACACAAAACTATGTTACATTTAGTTAATTTAAAAAATAAAACAACAATTATAAAATTTTGATGCTGTTAAACAGACCATGAGGATATTAAATTATTCAGATATCTGGATTAATAATATTAATTTCAATTTTTATTTTAAAAAATAATTCATTTTCATAATTTAATGAAAGATACGACCTTAATACTAAGAATAGCATTGAAACTGGAGAAATCTAACGTTATTACATGATAAACAAGCATGTTTTAACTGTTTTGTTGGTATATATGACATTTATTTAAAACAAATTTTACTTTTAAAACACTTCGATATGTTAAATTTAAACACGAATAATTATTACTATTTAAAATTAGAATATTATTACTATATTATAACTATTTAACATAAGCAAAAAACTTACCCTGGAATTTTTAGTAACATTCAAGTTCTCTTCAGGGATGACTTTATTCATTTGTTGAGCATTTCTTCTTCTTTAGGAACTCGAAAAACACTTATTTTTTTCAGTTTTGTCGTAATTACTACGACAATTAACCACTGAACATTTGTAGGGCATGATGACAATCATATCACTTGAAACTAAAAGATATATATTACAGACTCTAGCAACCAACAACACAAATTCGAGGGCAAAATGGCGACACTAGAATTGAAACGGGTTCAACAGCTTCGCCCCCAGAGCATGAGTCATACAGGACGGGAAATGGTGGCTTTCACTGTAGGAGGTGTTGGTGCAGCTCAGATGTGCTTTTAACAGCAAAGTTCAAGCGCAACTAGCAAAAATAAATTCAGCCCTTTCAAATTTTTGAGAAAATTTGATAATGGTAACAGCAGCTGTATGCCAGAATCTTTACTGTGATTCAATAATCCCCCCTAATATTTTTGATGATTTAGAAAATGCAAATAAAGAGTATATCAGAATCGAAAGAGAAAATTCAACTCCCACTTATTCTAAAAATAATTTCCCCCTTCAATGCACTATGAATAACATGAAGCAGCGCTTATCTGATTTAAAGAATTTGAATACAATCGTCAAAAATGAATGTGAAAATAGCCTTTTCATACATAGTACCCCTCACCACTCGCGGCTAGATTCTAAAAATAGATCCGGTGAAAGTGTTACTCAACGGGTGGAAGGTCAGTGCATATCACTAAGGTCAGTAATAAACCACAAGAGTATTAGGCAAATTGAGGCGACAGCAGACGAGTAGCACGACATCGCGCCGTTAAAACTGGTTTTCCCTGTGCTGCGCACGCACATTGGAGCAGTATTTATCGCGAACACGTCAGCGTCACTTAAGCGACTTGTGTCTACCATTTGTGACTTGCGCCATTTTTATCGCTTGTCGCTTGCATGTGTATTTCTGTGTTCGGATTCATTTCTTCAAAAATGAATTTCCATTATTTATAAATGAGAGAATATGCTGATTTTGACCAGTTTCATTAATTTTGTAAAAAAATAGTTCTTTCATTGTATGATTTAGCGGAGATTATTCTAATGAGAAGAAGTCAAAACAGCTTTGATGAAAATATGTATTGAAATAAAATTTCCCTGCTATTTTTATTCTAATTTTTAATGAATTGTACTTTACTTACATGTAAATTTAAGCTATGTAGTTAAAAATATTTTGCAAAATTTAGATAAAATTAATAAAATTCGCGCGTAAAACATTTTTAATCGATAATTATTTGCAGTTGAAATATATAAAATTTATTTTCTTCATCATGATATAAGTTTTTCTAAATTTCTTGTTTAAAAGCATAGATTTTTCTGAACTATTAGTCTCTAAATTTTAGGAATTATCAAATTAAAATGATCTTATTAAAAAACTATATTAAATAGTATAGTATAAATAAGAACCTCTCCATCCTTATGAGTTGCTATGGACTTTAATATCCACAAATTTTCTTGTACTTTATTATAATATTGATCAAACTAATTTTTTTTAACTAACATGAATAATTATAAAATTAACTATTTGTATTTTTCAGTTATTTTACATTAAAATATTCTTAGTATAAATTTTTAATTATTTTCATTGACCTATATTATTCTTAGTTACTTTTAGTTTTTTCTGATTCACATTGAACTAATTGGATATAATACACATAAATATGTATTAATATTTATACTTAGGTAACAACAAATTTTAAATATTAAATAAGTAATGTTCTATAGCTCTGGTATCCAAATAATGGACTGTATAATTTTAATTATAAAAAAAATTCTCTTCATTTTTCGTAACTGATTCACCTTACTCATTATACAACTGCTCTCCTCAAAGGCAGTAACTCGACACTCTCCTCTCTCACAGTTTCTTGTTTAGTTTTTCTCACATGGCGCTGCTGCAACAGCGCTTCATGGGTACGGAACATTCCGCCCCACGTTGCATTGTTACATTCAACCAATGAACATACAAATAATTAAAAAATCTTACGCACAATAATTAATTTAAACATTAAATAAACACAAAAATTTATTTAAACACAAATTATTATAAGTAATACATAAATATAATAACACAAATTATATACTAATAGGGAAAATACAAATTTTTGAAATGGATCTTTTGAAAATTCCTGAAGGAGTTTTTACTTTAACAACTTTGACCCGTTTGTCATCGCCCAGATAGAGTTGTACTATTCTACCTAATTGCCATTTTTGAGGAGGTATATTTTCATCTTTGATGAGCACTATCTCATTGATTTTAACATTTACTTTCTCAATTCTCCATTTGGAACTCTGTTGCAAATTATTAAGATATTGCATCTGCCATTTCGTCCAAAAATTTTGAATAATTTTTTTCCAGTTACTCAATTTATTTTCATTAATGTCAATTAAATTAGGTTTAACATTAGCATTTAAAGGTCTACCAATTAGGAAGTGAGCAGGTGTTAATACATCATACACATCAGTATCTGAGGACAGAGAGACAAGTGGTCTGGAGTTAAGAATACCATCTGTCTGAGTAATAATAGTTGAAAACTCTTCATAATTAAGTTTAGCCAAAAAACATATTCTAGTAAAATGAAATTTAAATATTTTCACACCACTCTCCCACAAACCACCAAAGTTGGGTGCTCTAGGAGGAAGAAAATGCATATCAATTCCCTCAGTTGAAAGATAATTTGCAAGTTTCTCATCTGGTTTTAAAACCAAATGGTGCAATCTGGACAATTCTTTATTTATACTTGTGAAATTTGTTGCATTATCGGAATATAGTTTTAACATAAAACTCTACAAGCAACAAATCTCTTTAAACATGCAATGAATGCTTCTGATGTTAATTATGTTACCATCTCAAGATGAATGGCTTTGGTTACCAAACATATAAAGATACGTACATATACTTTGTGCAAAACACCTTTATTTTGATGTCTATATTTTATATTAAATGGTCCACAGAAATCAACTCCTGAGCAATTAAATGAGAAATCAAGAGTAACTCTCTCTTTAGGCAAATCACCCATTGCTCATTGCTCAACTCCATTAGGTTTAACTTTAAAACGTGTAATACAATTATGAACAATTTTTCGACACGTTTTTTTTTACCTTGTATAGGTCAAAATTTTTTTCTGACATAATTAAGCAAAGCAGTTGGTCCTAAATAATATATCGCTTATGATACATTTCTATAATGATTTTTGTGAGCTTATGGCCCTTAGGAAGAATAATAGGAAATTTACTATTGAAATTTATTCTTGCATTTTTTTTTTGTTCTACCATTTACTCTTAATAATCCACCGTGATCTAAAAAGGGGCATAAACATTTTATCTTACTTTTATCAGGTACAGGTTTTTAATGACCCAAACATTTCATTTCGGAGGGCAATTCTAGTCTCTGAACCTCTTTTACTAAGAATTTTTCTGCTACCTAGATTTCTTCTGTTGATAATTCTCTTATCCTCCTTTTAGTAGAGCTCTTTATAAGTTATATAAGAATCTTAAAATATAACATACAACATGCAATATTTTAGTATAATTATTACACAAATATTGAGTAAGTCGTAAATAAAGGAATATGAAGTTAAAGTTAACATCCATATGAGTCCTTTTGGGGCATATTTTTTAGTTCAGAGGTAAACTCATCTTGTATCACTATTGAAGGAATTTCTCGGTTGTGATAGTCTTCTTCAGCAAGGAAACTGGGGCCGTTAAACCATAGTTCACTTTCAATCAGTTTATCAGCTTCCATTCCTCTCGAGATAAGGTCAGCAGAATTGTCCCTTGATGACACATGGCACCACTGATGAATCTCAATCAAGTCCTGTATTAGAGCAACTCAGTTGGCAACAAACGTCTTCAGCAGGTAAGGCTCCTTCCTGATCCACGAAAAAGTTATCATGGAATCACTCCACAAATGTATATTCTTATTGCAGTCTTTAAGCTGTAGGACATCTTTAACTTTTGTAATCAGCTTCGCTAAAAGAACTGTTACACACAATTCCAACTTCGGGATTGTAACTCTCTTAAGGGGTGCCACCAGTGACTTGCTACAAGTCAAAGTCACTTCAGAATCTCCAGTTTCATATGTTGATTTGCAATAGATGACATATCCATACGCAGACTCAGATGCATCTGGAAATCCATGAAACTCAATTTGCATTGATTTCTCTATGAATATGCATCGCTTAAATTCAACATTGTTGATCGTTGGCAAAGTTTTAATAAAGTTCTGCCATTGCTTGGCTTTCATTGCAGAAAGGGCATCATTCCACTTTAGCTTTAAACACCAAAGTTTTTGCAAGAAAATCTTTGCTTTAGTTATCACTGGTCCCAAGAGGCCAAGTGGATCAAAAATTCTTGCAATTGTAGAAAGCTTTGATCTTTTCGTTGGAGGAATTGCACTCGCAAGATGTATTTGAAAAGTGAAATGATTTGTGCTGTGTCTCCAGAGCTCCTAATGCCTTTGTCTCTTCCTGGAAATTGTAGTAATTATCAGAGCTTGTCTTCAATTCCGAATGATTATTACACCACTTAAGTAGTTTCATTCCTCCACTCTAAGGATATGCTTCAGTTGAGTTTGATGCTGTTTGGTTTCAGTTATAGTGGCTGCTCCACTAAGCACATCGTCCATGTAAAAGTCTCAGGGTAGGACGGGTGATGATAGGGAATACTTCTCCTTTTCATCGTTGGATAACTGAAAAAGCACTTTAGTTGCAAGGTATGATGCACTAAGTTTGTTTTTTATTTTTAGAAATTTTAGTTTCAACACTTTCTATCTCCCAAAATCTCTCTATTGCTTTATGTAAAGCAGTATTATAATTAATCCGCAATGTAGTTTTCCCTCTATTGTTGTGGGTAAGCTCCCACTAACAACATAACCAAACACGGTCTTTTGAAAAACTAAATCACTATTTACACAAAAAATCTGATCTTGACGTAAGAGTTCGTAAAATATTTCAGCGCCTAAAAGTAAATCTATGCACAAGCTGGTTTATTAAAGTTTTCATCTGCTAATTTTACATATTTTAACTCTGGTACATTAACTTTAAGCATCTTTGATGGCATGAAATCAGTAATTTTAGAAACAACTAAAAATTCTAACTCTTTTTTAAAATTTCCCTCTAAATTAGAATTGTACTTTTAGCAATCGATTTAATTGTTGTGAATGTATCACCAATACCACAGACTGTCAAACTTGTTTTATTTCGTTTTAAGCCTAAACTATTTGCACAATCAATCGATATATAATTATTTATTGAACCTTGATCTAAAATAGCATGTGCTTTGTAAAAATTTCCTCCGTGATCTCTTAGCAAGCAATTCACCGTACTAAGCAAAACAGTTTTTGACAGATTAACGACTCCCGTAGAAAGAACTGGCTTGTTTTGTTTAGAAGGGAAGATCGGGGCAAGTGATGAAAGTGAAAACTCTTCACGGGGGCCGATAAGTGTCGTTTAACACTTTCACTTTGTGCAGGCGGTAACTTCTCAGTTCTCGGAAAAGTCAAAGAGCAGTGAAAGCTTTTGACTCCCTCTCTTTGACATAAATAACATGAAAACTGCGATTTGCAGTTACTTATTTGGTTTTTACCAAGGCAGTTAAAGCAATAATTATTTTTCTTAACTATCTCTACTCTATCAGAAACAGCCAAGCCCTATAATTTTTGCATTTATATAAAGGATGATTTTCCGAACAAAGAAAACATTTTGAATTCTTAAAATCGGATAAAAATACCCTAGAAATATTTCTTTGATATGCGGGGTGTGTTTTCGGATTCACTAGTTTATTTTCTACTGTTAGAGGTTTCCCTCGGGATACATAAAATAAATAAATAATTTTGCTAATTGCATGGGTTCAAACCAAGTATCTGACTGTCTAATACTGATATGAGTAGCGGTTTCTCTATCTAATGTTTGAAATATTTTTATCAGATACACAATTAATAGTTTTAATTTCGTTAAATTAGACACTTTTCTCAATTTTAAGTAGTGATCAAAACTTGTTGTTAAGCGCGAAGCAAACTGGACATGAGTTTCATTTGTGTGTCCTATTGTTTTTCTGAATTGCTCTTAACATGATTGTGGTGTGGGCTCAAATTCTCTGAGAATAATTTCTTTAACTTTTTCATAATTATTAAATTTCTCGTCACCTATGTAAGAAATTATATTTGTGTGACACTTCTTTACAGAACAAATTTAAAAGAATATATTCTTTAAATTTATTTGAAACATTTTTTGTTCCAAATGCTCTCTCCAAAGAAGTAAAAAATAAATTCCAACATTCTGGTTTACTCGGTATTTTAATAGTTAATGTTTTAGTGCTTTTTATTAAAGATTCTAAAGAGTTGCAATCCTCAGTTTTATTTTCTGAATTAATTTCTACAATTTTTGAATCCATTATCAAGCGTGTTAATTCTAATTCAGCTTTCATTCTCTCTAATTTTATTTGCTCAGATTGCTTATTTTTCTCAATTATTTCCAACTCTGGTAGGCGGTTTTTTTAATAGATTTTAGGAGATCAGCTACATATTCGGGCTCACGTTTAAACGAGACAGTATTCTTTGTAATGCTCGTTAACTCTACAATTGTCATTTTATCAGTAATGACCTCTCCTAACTATGTAGCCACAACATGAAAATCAATTTTATTCACGTTTTTAAAAATTTCAAAAATGGAACTCAAAACTCAATTTTAAAATTATATATAATTAAGTTAATCAACAACACAAATTATAAAAATAGTTATTAAGCTCAACACAATTAATTCAAATTGATAACGTAAATTATCTCATGGGAGAGAATGACAAAAAAAGCTCAAGCACATACCTCATAGCAACTGATACCGCTCTCAAAGACAGTTGGGTTGTTGATGTTTGCTCATTCTCGCACTTGTTGTAGGCAAAGTCTCATCAAACCTCCGGTGAGCTGGACGATATATTGATGTATGGTCAATAGCTCTGGTATCTAAATAATGGACTGTATAATTTTAAATATAAAAAAATTCTCTTTATTTATCGTAGCTGATTCACCACACTCATTTTACAACTGCTCTGCTTAAAGGCAGTAACTCGACTCTTTCCTCTCTCACAATTTTTTGTTTAGTTTTTTTTCACTTACAAAGATGGCGCTGCTGCAACAGCGCTTCATGGGTGCGTAACAAGTAACTAAAATGTATAAAAAAATTTAATATATTTAATATAACTTGTAGTAAAAAAATATTTCTTATTTCATTTTTAAGCCCATGAATTACAGAAACGTTAAAATAACATCTATTGTGAATTGGGCATAAATATCAGAAAAAGTTATCACGTAGTTCTAGGTTTATAATCAAAATTTATGAGTGTATGTGTGTTTGATGGCTATTTCTAGAATATTTAATAATCTAACTTTGTACGGTGGCCTGCTTTTTTTGCGCTTGTATAGGTTTGATTATTTGATTTTAATAATTTTTCAAATTTATTTTTAAAGCTAATTTTAGTTTTTTGTATAAACATATTTTTGGTTTATTATAAAGAGAACATTTTTGCATCTTTAAAAAACGTTCTCCAATTTATACATATGATTTAGTTTTAAAAATATTTAAAACTAACATGACTAATCAAGAGATTATTACGATCTTATTCACAACAAAAGTAGTGGAAAGTACATCTTCTTTAATTTTTCTTTTAATTAATGTTACATAAAAAAATGAAACTTTAGTTTCAATTATACTTTTAAATCAAACAATTCTATCACTTTAGCAAATTTTCCTTATTTTTATAAAAAAAATCCAATTTGTGTATTTAATGTCACTTTAGTCAGGGACGTAAACTTGAATAAAATAGTTTAAATTTACTGTTGTGTTAATTAATAAATTGGAAGAATATTTCTTTGTTTTGAAAGTACAGTGAATAACATTCAATAGAAGTAAGTTGTGTTTTGTGATATAACTATCCCACATTTTCTTAAGTTTTATAACTTGCCTATTGAAATAATTTTATTTTTCAAATGCAAGACAAAATGAAATTGTATTTTGTATTTAAAATATAAAAATCATGTTAACATCATTTTGTAATAAAGTACATCCTTTAAAATTTTTTCTTTTCTTTTCAAATTTGTAATATTTAATAACAATTCAACGATTTAGAAGCCACATAAGTTCTCAGGCAAACACAGACGTAGAAGACAACGAAACAAACAGAAGTAAACGTAAAAACAAAGGAGTAGAAATGTAAGCAATATCCGTTCCGATATACTACGCATGCGTAAGGTCTTACTTCCATTGCTTCAGTGTGTGGTAGTTTTCGACATGTAGCTCGCGTGTAGCAACACTATCGGGAAGCAATACGAGCGCATTGGAGACATACTCCCTCAGTGTGCGGCCTGCGGAGGAATGTCAAGTGAAAACATCTGGTCATAATTTAGTCCCCGATCGGGAAGGCGACGCCAAACCACCCTCACCATATAAGGAAGTGATGTCATTCAACACTTCACGTAGTCCCGAAAGAGAGCTTCCGATGTAAACACAACCACTTGTTTTCAAAACGGGAGAGATCGCTTATATGAAGATAGCGAATGTCAATTTTTCGAAAATAAAGACTGTTATTTATCGAATTTAAATATCTACACCGAAGTTGATTTATCACATATTTTAATATTTTAAACGTTAATACGCGCAAACGTATAGAACAAATTATTAAATCTTATAAGCCGAATAAAATTAAAGATACAAATTTACGTATGAAAATAATTCTAACCGATGACACACTTATCACATTTCCGCCTAGAAAATCAGGACAAATCGAGAAAAATTTAGTTGAAAAGCAGATTGAACAATGGCTAAAAGATGGTATCAATTGTTAATCTAATTCAGATTTCGCCGCATCATTGGTCTTAGTTAAGAAAAAAGACAAATCAATAAGACTCTGTGTCGATCACCGTGCTCCTAATTCCTAATTAAAAGACTATTAAACAAAGATTTCCATTATTCCTCATCGAAGATATTTTTGATAACCTACAAGGAACAATTTTTTTTCAAACCTTTATCTCAAATCAAGTTTTTTCCATTTATCCGTTGAACCTGATAGTCGTAAATACACTTGCTTCATAGCACACAACGGACAATATGAATTCATAAAAGTTCTCTTTGGTCTATGCAATTCTCTCCAATTATTTCAAAAATACGTTCATGAGTTCTTTGAAGACGTTCAATCCGTCTTCAAAGAACTCATTAAAGACAATACTGTTATTATTTACATGGATGACTTCATAATTCCATCAAAAACTGAATCTGAAGGAATTTCAAAGCTTGAAAAAGTGTTCCAAGTTGCTTCCAATTAATTATGGATTAGAGTTGAACTTTAAAAAGTGTAATTTTTTACGGAGTAAGATAAATTTTCTTGGTCATATAATCGAGCAAGGAATTATTCGTCTCTCAACAGCTAAAACAAATAAAGTTATGAATTTTCCTGAACCTAAAACAATTCAACACATTCAATTTTTCTTAGGACTTATAGGTGACTTCCGAAGGTTTATTAAGGACTATGCATTAATTACAAAACCTTTAAAGGACCTTTTACGAAATAAAATCCCATTTACTCTTGGTCCTGAACAAAAACAAGCTTTCTTAACTTTAAAACAAATCTTGTCATCAGAACCTGTACTGCATCTTTTTCAGCAAAATGCCCCTTTACAAATACACTGTGATGCCAGTTCGGAAGGATTCGGTGCCATACTCCTTCAAATGGATTCTGACAATAATTTCCATCCAATATACTACATAAGCAGAAAAACATCTCCACAAGAAAAGAAATACTCGAGTTATGAACTAGAAGTTTTAGCGATAAACACAGCATTGAAAAATTTCGACGAGGTACTCGTAGGCACAAATTTCCAAATTTGCACCGATTATCAAGTTTCCAAAAAACAGTGTCTAAAAATGACTTACCACCCAAAATAGCCCGATGGGCTCTCTTTTTGGAAGATTTTGATTACAAGATACTCCACAGACCAGCAAGCCAAATGCAACATGTTGATGCTCTCAGCCGTTACCCAATCGTGGTCATACAATACAACGAAATAACACAAAAAAATAATAGAAGCACAAAGTAAAGATGAGTATACGTCAAGCATTAAACAACTACTTCAAACATCTACTTCCACTGATTTTACATTGAAAAATGATATTTTGTACAAAATGGTGATTCTAAAAGTTATTTTGGCATAAACAAAACAGAAGATTGGGTCAAACAACAATTCTATTTCCACAATAAACGGAAGACTGTAGAAAATGTTATCACAAATTGCATCCACTGCATACTTTCAACAAAGAAACTTGGCAAATAAGAAGAATTTCTACATCCTATACCAAAAGGAAACTTACCGCTTGACACATACCACATAGATTTTCTAGGACCACTCCCATCCACCAGCAAAAACTACAAACACACTTTTACAGTAGTAGATGCCTTTACAAAATTTGTTTGGATTTATCCAGTCAAATCCACTTTAACACATGATGCCTTAGAAAAATTGAAACTACAACAAGTAAATTTTGGAAACCCATGATGAATAATTTGTGATAAAAGACCAGCTTTTACTTCAAGAGAATTTAAAAAATACTGCAAGGAGTAAGACATCAAAATTATTTTAATCACCACAGGAGTACCACGCGGCAATGGACAAGTTGAAAAAATTCAATGAACGTCAATATCAGTTGTAACAAAATTAACACTTGACAACCCTAACCAATGGTACCAGCACACATTATCACTACAACGAGTTATCAATAGCATCATATCAACAGTGACCAAATTTTCACCATTTGAGCTTTTAACAGGCATCAAAATGAAAAATAAAAATGACATCAAAATCAAAGAACTTCTAGAAAAGGAAAATTACCAATCGGTACTACATAAGCAGCAAATGAGAAGACGCCAAATTAAACATTTTAAAGTTCCAAGAGCAAAGTAAAAGACAATACAACAAACAGCGAAAAGAAGCAAAGAAATATAACATAGGAGACAAAGTTTCCATAAAGAAAACCCAGTTTGGAGTAGAAATGAAACTGCACCCAAAATTTTTCGGTCCCTACGACGTGTAATAAAAAGGTAATAATAAGTACTTTTAACAAATTTGAAGAAGGAAAGATTAGTGTGTAAATTTTATCTCAGAGCATCAATAATCAGTGAAAGATTCAAAATACATGAATCTACTGTATTTTATTTGTTTCAGAGATTATATTTTTTATTTTTATAATCAGATGATTTTAAAATATTTCCAAGAACACCAAATAAAATGATGTATTTAAATGAATTTCTATGAAAATTTTAAAACTAGTAAAATTCCTTTAAATAAAAATAATAGAAATTTCATTTTAAATCAATATTGAATTATCTACTAAAGAGATCCTTTAAATTTATTTAGGCGACTGTCAGAAATCCATTATCAACTAACAGCAATATTCAACGACATTCAGGAAATCTTCTCGTCTCATTTGTGTGTGATTGCTTCTGTTTAAGCAAGAGCATTGTTCCAAACATATTGCAAAAAATCTTAAAGAATATTCCCTGAAATTAAGTTTAATTTATTTTCATTTCAAATTTATGATTGCTAGAAATATCTTCTTTATAACCACTGTAAATTTTGCATAAACTTAAATTAGTAGTGCTTAGAAAATTTTGATGATAAATTAAAATGGAAAATGTTTAATTAAGTTTTATTGAAAAAATATCTTTAATAAAATAAGTTTGTTATCCAAAATATTTGACTTCTAAATGAAAAATACTTTTTCCTAGGAAAATATTAGTTGATCTGAAAGAAGAATATTTGTTGTTGTTGTTGCTTATAATGTTGTTAGAATAAACTTGTCTTAATTGTTTAGAATAAACTAAACAAGGTCCAAGAGATCAAGTAGCGAAATTAGCCAGAAGACCCTATCCCCCTCATTCAACAGCTGCCCCCCAGAAGCACCAATACATTCTAAGATATGAGAGGGAGAGGCGGAGGCTGAACATCGGTAGACAGCATAAGTCTTCAAACCACTACTGAAATTTAAACTTCTTATGTGGCCAGTCCTAAGTCTGGATAGTGTTGCCTGCTGAAGTCTAGAACCAGTACATTGTAGGGACAGACCAGGGTACCCAGCGGCATACCAAGCATGCCGAGGTGGAATCTTCCAAGTGTCATTTATACCAGCTAGAAATAACGAGTGGATCTCTGAGACTCGAAGTTCTTCGGAAGGAGGAGTGGGGAGCTCGCAGCCCTCACCAGCAAGCAAATCAGCAACTTTGTTTCCGTAAGCCCCAACATGCGAGGTAATCCACTATAGACAGACAGTACCACTCTGGTTCAATGAAGCCAATTTGAGCACAATATCCTGCTCCAATTTATCAAGAACATTAGGCCAATTCTTTAAGTACTCGATGGAGCTCTTGCTATCAGTCAATATCCAAACATCATCCGCGTCAGCTTCTAGAGCCAGATTCAATACCTCCTTGATAGCGACGAGCTCAGAGCGAAAAACTGAACTGTAGTCAGGATTTCTAAAACTATATCGATGTTCTCCAACATTTGTCTTCATAAGAACAACACTGCCTGCTCTACCTGCATCTAATCAGCTTCCATCCGTGTAAAGAACGAGGGCCCGAGAAGGGATATCATTTATGACCTCAAGGGAGAGTTGGCACAGCATTTCTGGGTGTTCATTCTGCTTAACAAAATTCATCTTTAGGTCTTCATTAAAAACAACATTACCAAGAGTAGTGGTAGGTGCCAGAAAATTAAAAGGAGCACAGGGCTGTACCTCAATGTCCACCAAAGCCTGTTTCCACATAAAACCAAAAGGGCTATCCTTTTTAAGCTTCTGATTGTTTGTCCAATTTGAAAGGAAAACTAACGTTCTATTGTAGGGCCCGAAACACTTAAATGATGCAATTTACTTTGCACAATTTGCCCTTCTTCGCAGGGATAAGGGCTTGAGATCAGCCCCATAAAGAACTATATCACTGGGACAGCAATGCCTAAGACCAGTGATAATTCTGCCAGCGCTAAGCTGTATTCTCTGTAACTTATTCAGATTAGAAGCTGCAGCGACCTGATAGATCTGGTAGCCGTACTCGAGTACTGGTGCAGTATAAGTAATTTTGAGAGTTTTAGTATTCGCTCCCCAATCCCTACTGGATATATATTTAAGAAGTTGCAGTCTCTTACAACCTTTCTCACATAGTTTATGGATGTGCTTACTGCAGTTAATTTCCGTATCCAAAATGAACCCCAGATAAGTGGGGGTCTTGGTAGACTGAAGCAATTGTTCATTAAGAAAAATATTTGGTTGGTAATTAAACAGATGTCTATTAGTTGTAAAAAGACAACTTAGGGATTTGGAAGTATTAAAGTTAAGTTTATGCTCCTTTGCAAAACACTGTAACCTACTTAAGGCATCATCAAGCGAATTTTCTAGATGAGATAAATCTGAATCGTGATCCCAGAGCACCACATCATCAGCAAAAATGCCTATTTGACTGGGGGGCACTACTTTTTCAATTTCAGCCATGTACAGCGAAAAAAGAGTGGGGCTCAGTACTGACCCCTGTGGAATTTCCTGGTAAATCCTATAAATTCCAGAAATACTGTTTTGATATTTAACTCTAAAAGAATGGTTGTTCATGAGATTAGAGATCCAAGGTTGGGCGACCCCTAATATCAAAATCAGAGTAACATTTTGCCAAGAGCTTGTTCTTCCAAACCTTGTCACAGGCTTTACTGAGATCAAGGAAGGCTGCCATAATGTACCTGGTGGGTTTTAAATTATGTGCATCTCTGACCCTTTGAACGAAGTAAAGTACTTGATCAATTGTACTGTGACCCTTACGGAAAGCATATAGTTCTGAGGGCAGCAAGTTATGATTCATAAGGTGGAAGGTTATTCTTCTCAAGATGATTCGCTCCATGAGTTTACAAGTAATGCACGTGAGGGAAACTGGGCAATAACTTCCCATGCAACTAGAATCTTTATTAGGCTTACATATGGGAATGATAAATGCCATTTTCCACTGCTTAGGCAGTCTGCCCAATTTCCAGGATAAGTTGAAAATCTGTAGAAGTCTTCTAAGATTTTGTTTTCCAAAGTTGAACAAAAACTGTCCGTGAATGCCATCCGGACCAGGGTGTTTCCCGACATTAATTTGCTTAACAGCAAAAAGCAGTTCAAAAAAATTATAGGGTCGTTGAAGAGATAGTTAATAGCAGGCATATGGCAAGAATTGACAAGTTTTCTGGTCTGTTTGTCAAACTTTCTGTCTTCTTTGTTAAAAACCAGCCTGCTCTCATTAGAATAATAATGACCCAGTGCCTCAGCAGTTTCTTGATCATTTACTGTAGGGACACCATTGGCATTAATAACAGAATTTGTAGTCTCTTCCTGTGGTTTTATTTTATCCAGTTTTTTTTAACAAGTTTCCAAAGCTTAGTATTAGGAGTCTTATAGTCCAAACTGCTACACAGATCCCACCAACTATAACTTTTTATAGCGTCATACTCCCTTTTGATGCCTGCATTCAATTTATTTAATTTAATTCTTGCATCTGTGCTTAAGTCACTATAGTGATTTGACAGCAAATGTTGTCGTTGCGATTGCAATTCAAGCAATATCTCAGAATCATGGACAAGAACAGGTTTTCTTTTCTTATGTTTGCCTCTTGGGATAGAAGTCTTAGCTGCCTTAAACAAGGAATGCCTAAAGAAAGACCATTCACTCTCAAGATCATCTGTAATAGGGTTCTGTGAGAGTTCTTTAGATAGAACCCCCTCAAAAAATTCCCAATTGGCTTTTTTAAAATTCCAAAAAAAGGGTATTGGCACTGCGGGTCTTAATAAAAAAATCTAATTCAATCAAGACTGGATAATGATCACTACCAATGTAGTGCCTGACTTTCCAGGAACTATAGGGAAATAAGTCTGGACTACTGATAGTTATATCCAGAGCATCTGTAATGTAATAGATATGAGAACGGTAAGTGTTAGTTCCATTGTTCAGGAAAAGAAAAGCCATATCATTTGACAAGTTCTCCAAATATTGTCTTCCATTGTTTGACAAGGCACACCCCCAAGTAGTGTGTTTTGCGTTAAGATCTCCAAGAATGACAGATGAGCCCATGAAAAATTCTTCCACCGCATCTATATCTAAATTCTGGTTATTTGGAGGATGGTATAGATTTATAAAGTTACGATTTTCTGAGAATACTCTAATGCCTTGACTCTCGAGACAAGAATTTCCCGATGCCATGCCAGTGAGTCCTTGGTAGTACACATTTCTGATAAGGAACAGGAGGCCGCCACCATTACTGGAGGGCCTATCTTGGTGAACTATGTTATAACCTTTTACTCGTAGCAAGTGTCTTGCATTCAATTTAGTTTCTTGGAGAGCGATAATCAAAACTTCGCGTTGTTCTCCAAGATCTAAAATTTTTTCAAGCTTTATCCTACATGCTGTGTGCACAAGCCATTAATGTTGCATTGTAATATATGACGTTTCCTTTCTTGCTTACTTCCTGGAGGAGACTGTAGATTATTTATCGAGCAGGACCCTCTGCTTAAATCCTGGTCGCGTCCCTGATTATCCAGCGCGATGGACGATGCTGTATGAGAAAATTTTTTATGCGACTGATCCATGGTAAGGGGAAGAAGCAGCTTCAATTCATAGAGGAACCGCAGGGGCTGAAGTCTGACTTATCCTCAGAGTGCCTGCAGATCTTAGCTGAGCATGAAGAATATTTTATTTTTATAATGCAAAATAAACCTACCCAGAAAATGAATGGTTTTTATACTAGAAGAAAGTATTCGATTGTATTTTCTAAGCGCTATCATGGCAGAGGAATGTTTCTAATTACAAATATAATTTAACACATTGCTAAAATATGTTTTAACAGTTGTTATAGCAAAATTTATTTTGAAAAAAAATTACTGAAGTCGTCTTGAATATTTGTAATAAGCAGTTCGAAATCGAAAGGAATTCAATGTAATGTCAAAGCTTTTTAGGCTTTCCCTTAAAGCAATTCGTTTCTCTAAAAGTCTTTCATAAAGTATGCTTTTTTATTTATTTGATTTTATTGGTATGTATGAGATTTTCTCTGTAAAATTGAGTCATATTCCTAAAGGTGGTTTAACAAAATGAGTATTAGTAAATGTAATAAATACATGTTATTGCAATATATTCTAAAAGTATAATCAAATCCACGTTTTTCCTCACGAAATCATAGTAATATATTGAATAATAAAATGTTTGACTTTCTACAAAGTGTGTTTTCGATTTGTATGTGTACTGTCATTCCTTTAAAGCTTTTGAAAACTATCCTATTAATATACCTTCTATTTATATTATCATCATGATTAGTGTGTATTGAATAGTTGTTTAATAATTAAGTTGTCTTGTTTTGTGGATTTAATGGTGAAAAACAAGTTTTTTGTATTTATTTATACAAATTGTATTGATTTATTCAGGTTCGGTAAATTATGCTAATTTTTGTAGTTTCTTATAAATATATACGAATATTTATTTAGCTAAATATAATTTTAAATTTCCTTAAGAGCATATTCATATGTCTCCAGTTTATGGAAAAATTAAATTTACAACTAATTTACTACTTATAAAACTTTTTAAAGATTTACTCTCCCCTTTTTAATAAGCGAAATGAGAGAGAAAATCTTTATGCATATATATAAATGTGAAAATATTTTGTTTCCTTTAGAACAGTTTCTGGAATTTTTTCTATTTCCTTCAAATTTGCATGAAAGATGGATTCCAAGAAAAGTAATTAAGTAAATGAATATATTAGTTTCTTCAGCCTAGTTAATATTTTTTTACTGAAAGAGAGTTTCTAAGCCTAACTATTTTCAAAATAAAGCTAGCTGTATCTCTAATTTAGCTAAACACGCAATTTACTCATAAGAAAATATTGAAAATCTTCATTCTTATGTTACTTTTTACTCTAAAATTTTTGTAAATTTCCTTTTATAATCTTTAACTAACATGAAATATAGACGTTTTCAACCACAAAATTTAAATTTTATTTTTAGAGAAGTTTTGCATTCTTTTTAAGCATATATATACATACATACACACACACACACACACACACACATATATATATATATATATATATATATATATATATATATATATATATATATATATATATATATATATATATATATATATATATATATATATATATATATTATATATATATATATATATCATTTGCTTAATATGAACACATATTTATTATGGAAATTGTATATATATTATAAAAAGGCGAAATAAGAGTAATGCATAAAGATAAGTTAATGTTTTAAATTATTTAAATGTTAAAAATTAATTACACCTCTATTTTATTCTTTTTGCTTTAAAATCAAAGTACATAAGCTTTCGTCATTATGAAACTAATATACAGCAAGTGCAGTTTTTGCTGTTCATCAACTCTTTAATGATCAAGTCAAAACGCGATTCTCATGATCGCTTATTAAAACCATAATAAAGAAGAAAAATAATCTATTTATTCTTAAATCAATTATTTTAAGCTGAGGCTCAAAGCTGAAAATTTTAGAGACAATAACAAATAAAAATCAAATCACTAAAGGAGTTTATTAAAAAAATATACACGAAAGGTATATTTTTTTAATAAACTCTTTTAGTGATATAATCATGGTTAAATTCACTCTTATAATGTTATTGAGTTCAGATTTCAGTTTTAAATTGTGAGTTACACTAAGTATATAAGATTTGTGATATTTCAAAATTTTTTCGTGATAAATTTCAATTTCTGTCAAATTTTCAGGAATTCACAATAAAATATTCAGCAAGTAGAACAGTCATTCGATAAAATTATATTACACAAATAGTCCCCAAGATTTTTAGCAAAATGCATACTTCAAACTTAAAAATGTTTCTGTGAAAAGTCAAATTTTTCTTAAAAGAAATATTTTTATATTTTCTATGTTTTATTTATACACTGTCGTGATATTTGTTGCTTGTCCCTTTTTTGTCAAGCTCTAGGCCTTAGGTCCTTATGAGATTATTTTTTACATCTGTTAAAAAATTCTAGAACTTCTGACAAAATAGAATTTAAAGTACTCAGTACTTCATACTTTAATGGTTTTCATTATAGTACAATATTCTACAAATTTTCAAAGATGTATGTATAAAATTAATAATTTATAAAAGTATAAAATGAATCGAAATTTATGTTAAAATGTAAAGTTATTTACTGAAATACCATAAATTTATTTTAAATTGCTATTTTGATCTTAAAGTAATTACTCTGATCACAGTATTTTATGATGGAGAGAAATCTCATTAGAATATATATTCTCTCTCTACAAGTTGTGTTATATAAATTTGGGTCTGTTTTGATATAACATTTACTTAAAATTTCTGCGTTTTTTTGTTTTTATACCATTATATATAATAATTTCTTAGTGAAATTTTTTTTGACCTTACTTCCTATGATTTCTGTTTATATATATAATTACTTGACATATAAATGAACAGAGAAATTTATAAGGGAAATAAAATTTATAAATTAGAAAAAAATATAATAAAAGCGGTCAGTTTTGCTTGACACTGTAGAATTAGGTTAACACGAAATATCAAAATATTATTTTTCACACTGTGATATTTCGTGTTAGTCATGAGTCAATCTGAGCTAAATGGAAATAGTAACGGTTTTAAATGTTTGACATGGAGTTAAAAGTGACAGTTTTTGATGGAAACACTAGAAATATTTCGTGGTTTAGCAGCAAAAAATGTGCATTAGAAGAAAATGAAGGTCACGCAAGTCTTGAATAACATTGAAAACCGCAATCGTTGAAATAGAATAGAATATAGGTAGACCAAAATAGTTAAAATTATACATATTTCTTATCTTTAATGAGTTTTAAAGTACACGCTATGTCCAAAATTTTATATACTTATGTATTATATATGTATATAAATTCATATATACGTATTTGTGCTTATAGCACAATGTTACATGTTCAAAGAATTATAAAGAAAAAAATTTTGATGGTAATGCACTAAATTTACTTGGGATGAAATTTAGAGCAAACATAAAAAATAACAGAGAAAATAGCTTCGAAAATGCTAGATGAATTGTAGAGGGGGGCTGTGAATAGTTCATAATGAAAAATAAATGAAAAATAATGAAAAATAAATATAATTGCAGTTTTGACACCCAATAAATGCGAACTTAAATTACATAAGTAAGTATCGATTATTACAAACTTTTAATATAGAATTTATATAGATAAACATTAATCCACTTGAACTTTTAGAAAATTTAGATAATAAATACTCACAAATCATTACTTGTCCAGAGTTTATTACAAAGGCTGTACTTAGGAAAGGTTTTGTTGCAGAAACAGTGTCTCTCCTTTCGAGTGTACATTCGTTTGAAGTTTTTAACGAATTTTTAAACAACTATATCATTTAGCACATAGGTTCCAAAACATTGTTCATCGTGTTGAGTGAACTGGAAGCATTTCAATCAAACAATGACGATGTCAAAAACTTATGTCACTGGCAAACATCTCCGTATCTTGTGCAAAGTTGGGCTCCACCAATTAGTGGGAAACTGCTGGGTCTTCGTAATTTAGAAGCAGACACCAATAAGAAGACTCTAACATTTGATTTATCAACCTAGAGGTATTATTTTACTGGGAAGTTTTTGAGCTTTTAATGAACACTTAGGATCTTCGGCTGAGTCGGGACCTTCCGTTAATGAAAACGAAGCTCTTATTAGACAGACCTTCCAAAATCCATCTGAATTTAACCAGTAAAAAATGTTGAGCACACTATATTTGAGTAGGCAAAAGAAGGAAACAGTAGTTTTGGAGCTGTAGGAAAGCAGTTTGATTGATTAATCTCAACAGCAAAAAAAAAAACTACTAATCTCTTAGGATTTGGTGTGAACAAGCGTTACAAGAAAAAGCCTGATACAGTTAACCGTAAATTATTTAGAATGACATTCCTTATGAGGATGAAATCAAGCAATATCTATCTATAGAGTATCTATTGAATAATGTATTTTTTCCCGTTTTGAACAGTGAGCAGCAGAAGCAGCAAAATCTTTGAATTGAAAAACCTGTATCCCTTAGCGAAGGAGGTTTTCGTTTAAGCCACAAATAACTTATTGGTTTTGGCACATTATTTCTTCTGTTTTTGAAGAAAATTATAAAGATCAAGTACCTATCCAATAGTGACACAACATTATATGGATATAAAATAGAACTTTATTCATCTTATCAGCGAACAATCACCATTTTTACCATATTTGAAGAAAATGGTGTTCCTTCTTATAATGGCCGTTATACAGCAGCTGTTGAGACAGCATTTCACGAAAAATTGAGTAATCTGTCCTTTATTTTTCACTATATGATAATATTTAACACTAACTCTTGTGACTTTTGTCTATAAGATCCCAGCAAACACAAGCTTATCTACATTCTTTAGGGCCGATACCAGAAGTTTCGGGTGTAAGTCGACATTGACACGATGATTTCGTTACGGTATCGGTTCTATACCGATAAACAGTATCAAGAATTTGCACTTTAATATTCTTAGAAAGTGGTTTTGGCACTGATATGGATGATTTCTGTCAAGTGACGACCAAAATCTGATGCACTGTATTTGCCAAGATATCATGTGTGATGTCAGAATTAACTACTAAACGCTTATATCAGCCGGCGGCCACACACACACAATAAAGTGAAACTGAGAGCTTCAAACCGTAGGACTTATAAGATAAGTACATATTTATTATTATGACAGTATATTTCAATATAGAAATATAATTTAATATTTCTTATTGATTTACTTATTGTATATTAAATTTATTTAACTGCTTGGAAAAGAAGTTTTCTGAATTTCAGATTACATTTGTAACTTTAAAGATAGGCGATATTTGTAGATATTTTGTTCAATTTTGAATTTTTTTTTATTCGTGTGACAGTATTCTAGTTCTGTATGATTATATTTATTGTGTTTAAGTTTCGAAGAACGGAACGTAATAAAACATAGAATATTCTTTTCTATAATATATTTTTTCTTTCTGAAATGTTCTATTCGTTTCATTTAATTTTAGCAAAAAATGTTTTTAGAATTTTTGACTAGAATTCTTACTTATCCTTTCTGGCATATTTTCTCCTTAATTTTCCAATGTATTGTTGCCTTTAGGTTATTAGTTAATAAAATCAGAAAATTTTAAATGTTAAATTTATGAATTTCAAACATGATATTTGTATATGGCTATAAATCTTATGCATATCTATAAATTTTTAAAGTCATTTCTTGAACTACTAGGTTTGTTTTGAACCATTTTTATATTATAGTGTTTTTATAAACATATAATGTTAAAATTGTGTGCATAAATAACTTATGTGTGAACTCAGTTATATAGTGATTAATTTCAAATACCTTTTATTAATTTTAATTATCTCATTACTATTTGTGATTAGAAAAATATTTAATATTTTCGCATGAACTTTCACATACTAATTTTAATTTTAGAATATGCAATAGAAAATTGAGAATTTCAAAAGCTCATTTTCATTTATAATTACAAGTTTCTTTTAATTTATATAATATTTAAGACAGGTTTTATGCATAATTAATTGATTATTGGGATTAAATGTCTTATAAAAGCTTAAATTTGGAATTAAAATTTTACTTTTTTAAGCACTTGGAATTCTGTCACTCATTAAAACAAATGAATATTTATTATATACTCTATAAGCGGATACCTATGGCGTGTGTGTACTGAGGATGTCGGACTAAACAACTAAATATGGTTCAGTTGGAAGAGTGGAGTGCACCCCATAATGCTAGCCTAGCTGGCCCACGACAACATTTATTTTCAAAATCTTTTGAGCATTTCCCTTTTACTTCACGCTGAAATAAGCTTTCTATTTATCGTGGGGAAATTTTTTTTACAAAACTACATTTCCCTCATAAGTAGAATTAGCTTTCATTTATACTGAGAAATAAAACTTACAGAATATAATCAGAATAAAATAAAATTTTTAAGAAATTTTGCAGAGATATTTTTTTATTCGTAAAACCAGTCTTAATTTAAATTAATAAAATATTTAGAATACTCTAAGATATAAAAAATATTACACACGTATTCCATTACTTTTATGGTTAAATCTTGATTTGTCAAACATATTCTACAGTGAATTGTATTTAAATATCTATGCAATTTTAAAAATATATCCATTTAACTTAGACTTTTTATCGTTTTAGTGGTAAAAAGTTTGGTTTTAATTGACAACTTTCGATTCTTATATTTCAGGTAAGCAGTTTCATTCTAAATGCTCAATCTCACATTCAAAATAATGAAGGTATACAGTACATAAAATTGCCTATTAAAAACCATGCATATGAGTGATGTAATATCTAACAATTTATTTTCGTATTATTTAAATTTTATTCCCTCTCTCTCTCTTTTTCTACACTTATATTTAATAGCTTTATATTTCAAACGTACTTCAATGTAATATTTTGGTAATAAGTTTCATATAAATATTAATAATTAACTTAAATTTATTGTTAAATTTATACATTTGCTATAAAGTTATGTTACAACAGAAAAAGTATTCTTATTGAAAGAATAAAATAAATGTGTGTATTTAAAACATAAATAAAATTGGGTTTCGCTATCTTTCAATGCAAATTTTATTAAATAATTTATTTACATTGTAGTTATTCATTTTAATATACTGTTGTATCAGATGAAAAAAATTTACTAATGAATCAGTCAGGAATTTTACTGTCATATTTGACCGAAATTGAATAGATTGTTATGTAGAACTGTTAAATATTTAAGTATTTTAAAGTAGTTGATTTATTTTTGGCCATACATTTAATTAGATTATAAAATAACTATACAAAATTTTATAAATATGCCAATAAGCGTTTTTGGCATATTTAACACAATTTTGTATTGTCATTTTATAATCTATAGAAAATTTTCTCATTTACATTATACTTCACTCATGATAATCTTGAAAGCATAAATTTACTCAATACGTTAAAACAGTAAAAATTATCTTGTTTTGTGAAATAAAATTAAACTTCCTTTTTAAAACAATAAAGTAAAACAATTTTTTCACTGATTTCTTGTAATATTTATGGATAAATCATATTTTAGAAAAAATAAACAAATATAAAATTTTTTTACCATAAAACCAACTTATTTTTGACATTTTAGCAACATGAAAAAATAGTATATATATATATATATATATTCACACTTACAAAAGTTAAGCATGAAATCAACAAATGCTGCTTTGATTGACACAAAATTTGGCAGGAAAGTAGCATATATATTTATGCATAAAATAAAACCAATAATTATACACAGAAATGAAAACAATATTAAATTTTTGTAAGTTCTCAAATAATGAATGACATTCTGGATATTTAAACAGAATTATGTATAACGTGAAAATAAACAGCATAAAATGAAAAAAGGACATTAATAGATTATGTGATCCCCCTCATCTATATACAAAGTTTACTCCTTGCAACCATGCTTTCAATTAGGTGGTCAACCACAGGAGAATTAAGCAATAGACATTCTTCTTGTAAAGCAGTTTTCTGCTCAATAAAAGTAGATAGAGGTGGGAAACATGAAGATACTACATGTTCGAGAGCATCCCAAAAATTTTTAAAAGGATTAAGGTCGAGTGAATATACTGGCCACGTCATACGCGCAATCCCTTCATTCTCCAGTTAGTCATCGACCATGTCATCTCTATGGGGACGTGCGTTATCATCCATTAAAACAAAAGTAGGGCCAACTGCTGCAGCGTATAATCTCACAATGGGTTCTAGGACTTCCATCTCGATACCGGACAGCCATCACAGAACCCCGTTTAAAGATATGTAGGTCGGTGCGGTATCCTAATAAAATCCCTGCCCTTACCATAATGCTCCCCCATCAGATTGCGTGATGTTCGGTGATGTTTTAAGGCTGATTACATGTTCCATGTTTACGCCATATACTTATACGTACAATATAGCTGCAGATATCCCCTTACCAGTGGACGATGTAACCATAGATTTCACACGTTCGCTTTGGGATTCCGCTTGGCTAAAATCAAAATATATATCAGTCTTCCGCTGGATTTGTAACCCTTGAATGACCGGCTACGAGCCTTCGGACAACTGTTTGTGTGGTTTGGAGTTGTTTCCATAAACGTAAAATTACAGAATGATAACGCCGAAGAAAAGAGCAACAACAAAGAGATTGACTGTCCTGCTTCTAAACTTCCCACAACACGCCAGCGCTCAGAATCTTCCATTTGTTTTCTGGAAGTCAAAGGAACACGTATGCCTTGAAAACAAATTGCACGATAGTTTTAAACACCTTCTATCAGCACTTACACTCAACTTCTGAAACCCTTCATAAAGCTGGTACCTTATAAGACTGGCCTTTTTGCATATTTCTTGACATGAAAGTACGATTGGCAGTTACCTAACATATTTTCATACTTCCATCTACCTCTGCAGCGATTTGCATCCTCTTCAATTCTGATTGGCTTCCGGAAATAAGCATTTCCCTCTCCGTTATTAACTTTTAGAAATGTGAGTATATATATATGTATATTGTTACACACATTTATAAATAATTATTGTATATATCTCAAAATATCTCAGAAAGATCGGAAATATTCACATTTTGGGCAAAAATTGCCGTATTTAGACGTGTTATACGTTAAAAGCGGGTTTTCTAATGATTTGGTGACTTAGCGATGTTTTGGCGAGAAAACTTGGTGACTTGGCGAGATTTGGCGAGATTTTTGGTGACTTGGCGAGAAAAAGATATTTCTGGAAACATCCATCACATAAGCT
This sequence comes from Latrodectus elegans, assembly GCA_030067965.1. NCBI lineage: Eukaryota > Metazoa > Arthropoda > Arachnida > Araneae > Theridiidae > Latrodectus > Latrodectus elegans. The sequence goes on from CM057809.1 coordinate 112,254,597, forward strand.
CTAGGACGAATATTTTGCGAGATAGCCCAGAAGCTTCCAGAACCTTGGCGAAATTAGTAGATTTCCCCGCCAAGCCAGGTATAAATACCGCAGCCCGACATAGTTAGTTTTGTGAAGACAGTCAGTAAGTGAAGACGATTAGTCGTGACTGCTAGTCTAGAGAAGCTGTTCTCTGCCTGAGGTATTTGAGACGTGTGATTGGAAGCTATTACTTATTGTATCTGACGAATTGTAGCTGTATATTTTTAATTGTTACAGCTGGTATATCTAGTGGAATTTTTACGAATAAAAGTCTTGTGTTCATTGAGTGGTTGCTTTCTTCAACTTTCAATCCACACGAACCCCGAAGCTTGGTACAACTGGTGTTTGAAGCGGGGTTGAAGAGTTGATGCAGCGTGTCACAAGAAAAAAGGATATGGATTCAATGAAAAGTCTTCTTGAAAAATTAGCGGAGCAGATTGCTGAGATGAAAGCTGCACAGGAGGAGATGAAAGCTAGACAAGAGGAGATGAAAACTGGACAAAAAGAGATTAAAACCGAGATGATGAAAGAGATAAAATCTGGACAGGAGGAGCTTAAAAAGGAACTTAAGAAGGACATTGTAACTGTTAAAGAAGAATTCTCCAACATCATTCAGGAGAAGATGAAATCAGTGGAAGTTAAGGTAATTTCAGTTGAAACTAAAGTTTTGAATATAGAAGAAAACGTTGAAGAAGCATTAGGCAATATGAATAAGGAGATTGAAAGCTTGAAGAAACAAATGTCAAACATACATGAGGAACACAATGTGGCATTTATGCCTTCCCCAGCCACGATTAAACTCTCAACATTCGATGGAAAATCATCCTGGCAAGTATACAAGACCCAGTTTATGATGGTAGCGGAAGCTAATGGATGGAACCCCGAGCCCAAGCTTTTCATCAGGCGATTTCTTTTAGAGGAGACGTGGCCGGCATCCTCAAGACGCTTCCGGAAGAGCAGAGGCACGATTTCCAAGCCTTATCAAGTGCGCTTGAGCTACCGTTTGCAGAAAAGTTCACTAAAGAATATATCAGACCACATGTAAATTCCCGCTATCAAAAAGCGTGTGAAAGTCTGCAAGAATTGGCTGCCGATATTCAGCGACATTCCCGTTTAGCATTTTCGGGCTGCCCAGCTGAGATACGTCAAGAACTGGCTCTCTATTACTTCATCGGTTGCGTACGGGATCCGAAGATACAGAAAGCATTTAGAATCGCTGATGTCAAAGATATCGGATCTGCCTTAGTCTACACACTTAAGATAGAGGCTGTCCAGCAGGCCATGCATAAAGACCGGCACTCAATCTGAGCCGTCACTGCTATTGATACAGACTATGACCTAAGAAAGCAAATTGAAGATCTGCGGCGAAAATTCCGTAGCTTAGAATTGAGTAAAGGTGGCAGAAACACGAAAATTCAGTGTTGGACTTGCGGTGCTGTCGGACACGTCCGAAGAGACTGCCCAAAACTAAAAGATGGTGGAAATGATCTTCCACCACAGCAGGGAAGGATTCAACGAATCCAGGAGTTTTAAATACATCATCGCAAAGGAACTCTTCATGGAAATGCTGATGCAGTATCAAGGAAACCTTGTAATGGAAGCTGCCGATATTGTTTTAGAGTAGAGAAGAACTATCAATTAGTAAATACTTCGGTACGCCAAGTTACTGTTGCACCGCCATCGAAACCAGACCCATGGAGAGATGAAGGACTTAGAGAAGCCCAAAAAGAAGGCCCAGATATAAACCCAATTTTTGAATTAATAGAATCTTCCAGTATGAGACCAAGTTGGCAAAACATCTCCACCTACAGTCCTGCTACTAAACATTATTGGGCTCTTTGGGGCTCACTCCATATTAGAAATGGCGTGTTATGCGATAAATGGGAGTCCGATGAGGGACGTAATTTCAAATGGCAGCTTGTTCTTCCAAAATCAAGAATTTCAGATGTTTTGAAAGAATTGCATAGTAGCTCAACTGGAGGCCACTTCGGAGTAATGAAGACTCTACAGAAAGTTCGAGCGCGCTTTTATTAGAGCAAAACTAGACAAGATGTAGAGAAATGGTACCAATCTTGTGATGACTGTGCGGCACGTAAGGGACCAAAGAAACGTAGCCGAGGAATAATGTAGGAGCACCTTTTGAGAGGATAGCATTGGACATTTTGGGTCCTTTATCACGATCTTCAAATGGCAACAAATACGTCCTAGTTGTCCAAAGACGAGTTACTACTTCATTATGGTATGTATAGGGAGTAGTGTACATCGGTACTTATATAACCTGTCTCACCAACTTCTGCGTTTGAAACGCAATAACTGAGATGATTTAATTAATTTCAGTTGCTTATGATTTGTAGCAGTATATATCACGCTCATATACCTACAAATTTTAGAGTTCCTTTTAGAAATTTTTTTATTACGAAACGACTGCGAAGTAAAAATAATTAAAAGGGACAGTTCATAGCATAAAATTTAGTAATTAAAAGGGACATTTCATAGCATAAAATTTATTAATTAAAAGGGGGGACTGCTCTCAGCACTAGGTGTCTTCCTTAATCGTTTTTCTCAGAATTTTTCGTCCCCAATAACATAAACACACACATGTCATAGTAAAAACATTGTTTTATTTCTAAATATTTTAAACATTCTGCAGAATATTTATAATCAAATGGCGAAGTGTATTGTATTCAAAATAAGGGAAATCAATGGATAAACTTCGTACAACATGTATCTAATTGTCAGTATTTAATAGAATTTTAAATATTTGAAGAAGTTTAACTTACTTCCTAATAACTGATTATCTGTGGAAAATACAGCCATGGAAGATCCAGATTTGGGTAAACTGCTTCCATCGGTTGGGTGTATCTTACTGTGCCTAGGGGATCCAGCTCTTGAAGCTGGTACCCCGCCAAACACGCCATTCCGTCCGTCAGTTGCAAGGGATAATGTGCTTGATCCCAATCCTCCGGTGCCTTTGTAACTGAGGAGACCTTCCCCAGAGGATGGATTAATAGAGGATGGAGAGTAGTTATCTGAATCATGTGTTATGACCACAGCTGGAGGACATGACTGACGATTTCGTCCAGAGTGCATATCCAGGCCTCTTTCGGCCCCGCTTATGCTGAAGATACTCACATCGACGTCTCCCATAGATAAGACTCTGAAATTAAGATAAAGTATGCATTAAGGACTTTTAAGAATACATAAAACTATGTTAATAACAACAGTAAGGTGATGTCACTTGCTTCACTGAAAGTCAATGTTGTTATAAATGAATAAATACTTAAATTAGTAACGCTACATATTTTTATAAACTTCAATGCAAATTATATTCCTATACGGTGTAATAGTCTAGTCAAAAGAAAAATATATGTCATCTTCAGTTTCTTTATTCTGTTTATTTGATTAAAGATGTAATCTCGCACAACCATTCGTTCCACTTCTTATTTGTCAGGAGTAGTTTATTTGATTACATTAGTAAGGCTTGATGTGGTTAATTGATAAGATTACAAGATTTGTAAGGATGAATGTCAAACTTCTAATTTTTATGCACACAATTTTTGACACTTTACCTTTGAAATTTATCATTTCATGACATTTTATCATTCAAAGGTAAATTAAGTTTATCTATATTATTATACAAAGCTGAATTGGACAATTCAAATTATACCATGTTTCTCTCGAAGAAAATACGAAAGTTAATTTTTTTTAATAAAATAGTTATCATTTGAAAGAAAGTTCACATTAATTTTATTTCGAATTCTTATATACTACGCTACCTGTATTTTTAAATAAGTATACTACATGATCTATAGTTGTGTTAACTGAAGAAAAAGCATAACGTATTCTTTGGTCTTAAATACATTTTGGCTTTGAGTCATTGTCTATATATATGATAATAATTAGTAAAGAGGCTTATAATCAAGTTGGAATACCTATTTTATTTTTAAAATCAGAAGTGATGAGATTTCTAAATTAAAGGTCAAAAATCAAACTATACAAATATTAAAGCATTCTTTTAAGTACAAATATTCTAATAAACAAATTTTATCCAATATTAACAATTTATGTTCTTTATAAATGCATTACATAAATATTATTTTTAAAACAAGTCACTTTTTGTCCTGAAGATAATATTTTACAGAAATTATTTTATAAAATGTCAACAGTTTCTAGCTGTTGCCAGTTTTACTTTTATTTTTAAGGTTGAAATATTTTACGATTAACTTTTTATTCACTCATGAAAAAAAATAAAAAATAAACCAACAAGAAAGGAAATAAGTTCAAAATTCTGAACTATTTTATAGATTTTTCTAACATTTATTCTAAAAAATAGCTAAAATATTTTATTTTAAATTAAAAATACTTGAGATGCTAAATTTTTGAATCGATCAATCATAACTAAATTGTAAAAAAATTCCTATATTTATATTAAAAAGTGAAAGCTCAATCATATAACTAAAACTTTTCAATAAAAAAATATTTTCTTTACCTTTTCCAAGAAAACATAGAATAGCTTAGTATTCATATAATACTCAATGAAACAAAATAACTTATCTAATAATCAAAAATTACCGTTTAATTAAGATGATATCCTCACAAGAAATTATTTTAATCCAAAGATATTACTGTAAATTTAAATTAAAACTTTGTTTAGCATTAAATAATATTAAAATTACTTCTTTTTTAAAATAAAAATCTAAAGAGTATTGTCGAATAAAATTACAATCATAATCAAAACAGTTATAAAAAATAAAAATCTTCGTTGTAGGAATGCGGAGAGAAAACTTTCTTATTGAATTAATTATATTTACATTGATTCACTTCGTTAAATTACAATATACTGGAATTAATGTAAAGAGTTAATAATTTATTATAAAAATAATTATAGAAAAATAATATTCTGGAATGCGGAATAATAAATATTCCATCCTTCCATATGAAAGTAATTCATAATATAGGTATAAAAATGTGCTAGAATTTTGTAAAACAGAAACAAAGAAAATGTATATATATAAATATATTTTACTTTAATATAAATTATGTATTTTACACTAATTCTTATAGTTTGATAATTGTTCACTTGACATATTGTAAAAAAGATGAAATATTTCTTCGATTCAATGATTTAAATTTGCAAATACTTAAGTAAACGGTCTGTCTCACAGCTAAGAAAATTTTGACCTATGAATTTAAGGAAAAAATATTTCAGGGTTGAATGGAATTAAAATATAAGGGATGAAAATTCTGGGAGCAGAGATAAAATGTATTTTATTTAAATAAACTATATTTTAGAATCTTTCCTGTCAATAAATAATATACATTTGAAAACTATAAGAAATCTATTATTAAATTGTATAAAAACACAGACTTGTCTGCCGAAAATAAAAAAAAAAAGGATTTTTAGGTAAGAAGCATTCCAGACTAAGCCATAAAATAAAGCATATCCAATGTTGTTTGAAAAAGTAGCATATAATAGAAGAATAAATATATAAAAATACTGCGAGATAAGAGCTGGGATAGAATGTATTCTATTTAAATAAATAACGTTTCAGAGAATCATTCACATCACAGAATAACTACAAAATTTAGCACTAAAATTGTATTAAACACTAAATTGAAACTATGAGACTTAATTGCTAAAAAAATGAAAATTAATCTTTGGAAAAATATAAAGAAGAGTTTTAGCTATGAAGTATTTTAAAGTAAACTCTGTCCAAAATTGAAAATGCAACACCAAGAAGAAGTGTCCAGAAAATTATGCAAATTTCAGGGTAGAAGCACTTTACCGAGTTTTGCAAATGATGATAAATGCATAGCTCTGCATGGTACGCAGGATAAGAAATAAGGTGAAGACAATATTCAAACGTTAAAGAGTGGTAATATTTGCGACGTTCTTACTGCTTGGAAAATAATCGTTGAAAGATTTTTCTTGTCGCAAAGGGCACCTGTAATTGCTGAAAATTGCCAAGCCAGTGACAATGGAGTCAGTTCCAGCACATGAGTTTACAACTGGTATGGTGATCGGAATGAAAAGGGCAGGTTTGTCATTAAGACAAATAGCTGCTGACAGAAACCTGGACGCGTCCACAGTCACCAGCTGTGGTGAAGATGGTTAGAACAAGGAACTGTGGAACGTTTGTAGGGTGCCGGTGTGACCAAAGTGACGTCAGCCCACGTGGATCGACGCGTCCAACGTGGTGACTGTCCCACAAATTACGTCTACTGAAATTCTGCAGCATGTGTAAGACCCTCTGTATGCTCCCATATCAAGAAGAGACATTTGTCGTCGATTGGTTGCTAGTGGCTTGCGCTCACGATTTCCGTTTAGAAGACAACCATTGAATCCACAGCATAGATGCGATCGTCTGGTATGGTGCCCTATTAGAGTGATGATGTGGACGTATTAGACGTAGTGGCACAGGATCGTCTTCTCAGATGAATTATGCTTTTGTTTCTTTAGTAATTTTTATCTTGTACGAGTGTAGCGTCGACACGGAGAGAGGTCCAGTCCAGCAGTAACACGGCATCATGGTTTGGGACGAAATTGCGAATGATTCCAGGTCACCTCTAGTTCGTATTCACGGCACTATGACAGCCGAACGTAGCGTGCATGATGTGCTGCGCCGGTGACACTCCACTACCTTTACAAGGTGCTGAATGACCTTTATCTACTGGATAACTCCCGACTACACATTGCTCGCATTAGCCCATGCTGTGTAAGGTGTGCATGTACTTTTCTGGCCATCATGCTTGCCATCTCACTCTCCAGTCAAACAAGTTTGAGATTTGATTCGACGCCATATGCTGACCTTGGCACAGCCTTCTTCAGAAAGCGCACTTTGTCAAATGGTTGACAGAGAATGGAGAGCTATATGCATATTATTTCGAAATACAGATCACTTATTGTTCGTTGTTCTCTCTTTGTTTTCCGAGTTTTGCCAGTCCTGACAACTGCTTCTTGGCTTTGCATTTTCAATGTAGGTCAGTTTATTTATTAAAGCTGAACTCTTCCTGTTCTACATCAAAAAATAATATTTAATGCAAAGATAAAAATCATTAAAATCAGTGAGCTGGCATAAAATGTATTTATTTTAATAAATTGCGCTTCATTATTAGTACTGTTGTGAAAAATAGTGGAAATTTATAATTATTTTGCATAAAGTTAAAAATTAGTTATTGGGAAATAATTAAATAGAATTTTCATGTAGGTATTTGTGTGTGGCTATACATTTATTTAAAAGTAAAGAGTTAAAGTGAATTGTGAAACTTCGCTTAAATAGAATTTTCAAAAGTGCCCCTATTTAATAAACATGATTTTTTTTTATCTTATTGGAAAATTCATTACTGTAAAATACAGAAGATTTATGTTGATACTTAATGCACAAGATGTTAATGAAATAAAGTTTGAACTAATGAGTTTTAACTTAACTAAATCATTTTTAGTAAAATGAAAGGGTAAAAAGTTAGGAAAAAGTTTAAAATTTTGGAATGTATTTAAGCATTCTTATTATACCATTAAGGCTCACTTTATCCTTTTGCGTCTGAAAACATGGTTTTTTGATCTTTTATATTGAAGCACAAGCATTTAAATAATAATTTTTATAGCCCTATTTTGCAATATTTTTTATTATGAAAATTGACCAAATCAGGAAAAAGAAAAGTTTAAAATTGTAGTTTAGATTAAAAATTTCAGTGAAAAATGATTTTTTTATGAAAATATATATATATATATATATATATATATATATATATATATATATATATATATATATATATATATATATATATATATATGTATGTATATATATATATATATTATCAAAGGCACTATTAGAGGCCACTCTCCATAATGAATGTGTTGGAGATATAAACACAGAAAAATGTTTCTAATTTGATAGCAATATCTCAATATTAAACATAGTTATATTTCTTTAACTTCATAAATTTTATTAGTAATAAGATTTGTAATACGATCATAGTTATTTCAGTCATTTATATAAATTAACATATGCTATTTAAATAACAATTCACATTAGAAATAAAAATATATCCATTTCAATTTATGCTATAATTTATACTATTCATTGTATAACTTAACAACATGTTACAGTTACTGATGATTTATTAAAAATGAAATTAAAAAATGAATGCGTGAAAAACATTTTTATGTTTAGATGAATAAATAACTGAACTATAACTGTATGGCTTAGAAAAATTTTGATACTAAAGTAAGGATGTATTTGCGAAGTTGTTTTTTTCCAGTTTCGTGAAAAGTGATCATTAAATTTCATCGCTTATATACTCACTAGTTCTAATAATGATTCTTCCTAAGAAAGTTGGGGAAAAACTTCAGATTTACGTGTAATATTTTATGACATAGGTAGTTATACTATCAATAGTTTGGAAATAAAGAAGTACAGTGAAACGTGAACATAAATTCAAAGGAGTATTTTAATATACACTTTTAAAACCATTTAGTTTTTTTCCTGCATTCATAATTCAAGATTTTCCGAGAAATTCTGAAATGAAGACCCGACTCTCAAACCTAAGAAGGCCCTATTCTTGCACATTTTGAGACCAGTGTGTGATCTCATTCATTAAATATGTTTAAACTGCATTATAAACCACATTATTTTAGCTTTAAAAACAGATTTTAAGTATAATATTATTAAAATTATATGCGGGTTATTATACAATTGCGTATATATAAAAGGATTCATGGAAGGATAATTTTACATTACTGTAATTTCAAACATTTTTTAATTCTTTCGAGACTGTGGGGACATCTTTTTAAAATATTAAATTTGTTAATTTACCTTTATAAATTCTAAAAGTGTTCTTAAAACTAAAATTTCACAACACACACGTCTTAATTGACAAATACAACCTTGGGAAAAAGTTACATTAGAAATGCTATAGAACAATGCAATGTCATAAAAAATTTCTTGTAAATTCAATATAAATCCATAGGATTTCAGCTGTTACTTTATAGCTTTACCTCTTTGCTTTTAAATGAAAATACACAAATGAAGAAAACCCTACCCTTTATAATGTTTTGCATTTACAAATTTTGAAATTTTTAAAAATATTTGGATATAAAAATTTTGGCGAATTTAACACAATTATGAAAAATTGTTCGGTATAATAAAAACATTCAGAGTAATATCCTTACAAAAACGCACATTTATGTAGGAGTGCAAATTACATTATTATAAAATCTGAAAACAACAAAAGGTTTTCAATGATTACGGTAGTCTGGTGGGGAAATGTGTCGAAGAACTATATATTTCTATGGAAAATGAATTCCACATTTTTAATTGAGGAGTTTTTAAATTAAAAACCGTTTGATTATACTAAAGTTACCATAAATTTAACAGAAAGAAGAAACAAGAAAAAAATGCTGCTTAAATTGATTTAATTTAGAACTTCTTAATCACATTAATGTCGAATATTCAGCGGAATTGTCAGCGCTCTGTGTTTCAATTCAACAGTTCGTGGCTTTGAGTCTCATCGCACACATGGATGTTTCTTAGTGATTCGTAATCCCTTTTAAATTGTAAGTCCCAATTAAATTAGCCCTCGTACGTAAAAGGCATTTGTAAAGCAATGTTTACCCCAACTTAAGTCATATTAAAATAATTTCTTAACTGAGCTGGCAGAAAAATGGTTAGAACTTCTTGCCTTCTGTTTAACAGTTCGTGGGTTCAAATTTCACCTTGGGTATGGGTGCTTGTAGTGTTGGAGTCCACTTTAAACCATAGGTTCTGGTCTAATTAGTCCTCGTGTGCAAAAATGATCTTTGAGTGGCAAACAAACTTATTTGTTAATTTTAGAAGCATTACATTTGAAGTATTCCTTAGATAATTATTTCAATTGATTTTTTAATTAAGTTTTACTTTATGTCAAATACCGAAGCAAAAGTGCTGTTATTGTATAAAAAGATTTTTCTTTTTCTTTAAAAGATCGTTGTTTTGTACAAGAGGGCGAATCAGTCTGGAAACCATAGTTTAAAGTGCACTCCAAATCACGACAAACATCGAAACAAGAGATGAGAATCAAATCCACAAACTATTAAACTGGAAGCCATAGCATAAACCATTCATTTGTTAACAAGTTTATTGAATATTATTAATTATGTATTATAACTTGCTGTGAAAATTGGAATAAAAATGAGTAAAATAAAGAAATAGGTATACATAAGTAAAATGTGCATTACTTTAATGTATTTTAAAGTATTATCTCTTAAATTATTTTATATACTTTATACACAAACATTTTAAATTATTCCTTCTCATAAAATATTTACTTATAGTTTCGCTCAGAAAATAGATAAAATATATTAAAATATTGCTGGATTCATAAAAAAATATTTTAATAATTTTGAAAAATAAAGTTAATGGTAAAATCAAGAAGTAAAAATATCGTTTTTACGATTAATAGAAAGTATGAAACAGTTTAAGCTTGTTTTACTTCGCATTATTTCTAATATATAATCTTGGTATTAAAGGAAAGGTAACTAATGTAACATTTGCTGTTTATACAATTTTTAATGTTATTTGATGCATCAAGCATTTAAGTAAACTGTTAAAATTATTATTAAACAGAAATATTATTTGCAAATGTTTTAAAGTAGCTCAAATATAAATATGTAAAAAGATTACTTTAACCCGAAAAAAAAAAAAAAAATTCCGAAAGATATTTTTTCAGTGGAACGAGTATTTGAGAGGGGAGTTTCTACGATTTCGTGCGAAGCAAGCATTAACCATTTTCTTTTATTTATGATCTTCGAATAATCCAACTTTTAAAAATTCTTGTAAAAAAATCCAGATTTGTACATATTAGCCAGTTTCTTCCTTCTTTTCTTTTCTTTTTTTTAAAATCAAATTTACATCATTTAAAAAAATTAGTGGAATTAATAAAACATGCTATAATTAGAAGAAATATAAGTGATTTTGCCTAATTTCGGACTATTCTTATGCTTTCATTTGCAGACAAGTAACATTAATGCAATAGAAAATGTTTAAAGTCATAATGCAGTTTTAACAAAATCTCGAATTCAATCTAGTCCGTAGCAAATTATTATTCTTTTTTTACGACGTATGTAGTAAGCATATTTTTGTATTATCGAAAATGTTACGTATACTAAAATATAAACCAAATATACTTCTATACTTTAATTCTTAATTTCACTTTTAAAACCCTAGTTGCACAAACACCTTTTATCTTGATTACACTAAATATATTTTATTGAGCAAAAAATTTACATTAATGTAATCTTTAGAAAATTAAGAATAATCTGTAAAATTTTGAATTCATAAGGAATGATGAAAAAAATACCAACATTAAATTATTCAACATATTAAAATACATTAATTCTAAAAACATTATACTACAAATTTAACACTATTATTTCAGTGTAACATTAATTCAGAGACCCGATAGTTCTAACAGTTAATGAAACTAAATTTACCTACAGATATTTCCTTACTTTTTCTCACTTTTTCTTTTCAGAATTTCACATAATTCCTTATTTTTTTTATAAATATAAAACACTTAAGTTAATGTTTTATTGTATTTCTTACTGAAAATGCTTTGATATTTCAATTTCCTTTAATACTTTACGGTACTCACTTAATTTCTGATTAAAAAGTTCTGATTTAAAGAAAAGGTATACATATTTCAAAAAGTTAATTTATATAATAATAATAAAAGAGTACTTACACAACTATTTTGGCTTACAAAAGTTGCAAATTGTTAGTTAAAATATTTTCCAAAATTTTATAAAATTTATAATATATATATATGTATATTATTGTATATATATTATATATATTATATAAAGTTTGTTAAAAATTTATACTATATAAATCTCGAGATTTTTCAAGATAAGCATTTAACATTTAATAAATCGTTTGGTCTATATGGTTTTCATAATGATAATAAAATTTAAAAAGACATGTACATTCTGGTTTATATCATTCATTTGAAAAAGTTAACATACCCAATAAAAACCAGTGATAAAATATAAAATGAAAAATTCTTATTATACTCAATAAAAATTGTAATTTTTGAATTTTGAATATTTTTAGATAGAGTAGTTTTAAGCAAGAAATAAAATGCATTGCTATTTTTTTTTTTTTTTTTTTTTTTTTTTTGTAAATTATTACTTTTCTACATAATACTTGTACAAGTCATATTAAATCACATTAATAAAGTTTACACAATATAAGATTCTTCATAAAATGAAAATAATTTTTAAGATTTATTAAAGATCTTAAATATTTATTATTTATTTTTAAATTTTTAAAATTCATTTTAATTTTCTGAAATTTTTAAAATTTGCTATATGACTTCAATATTTTTTTAATGCTCTAAGTCTCTAGATCTTAAGATACAAATTGAATAAAAAATTTTCAAATTCCACAGATTTCGTAATCAATTCTATATGGGTAAAATTTTGCTATAGCAATATTCATCACTTACCACGAGATCTTATCACTAGATGCAAATCACCGCTGTCAACGAGATTTGGATACTAGAAACTATACAACTAGTTTCATTCATATTATTACCTACTTGTAAGCTTAGCACTAGCTGATTGGAATTCTAACCACGTTTTTCAGGTGGCGCCATTTTAAGATTAAAGCACACAGTCCAAACGCTTAGAAACATCTCATGGAAGAGACAATGAAACAATCGATACTAAAAAAAGAGTAATCGAAATCGGTTTAAACAAAGTTTTGGAGAGATGAAATCAATCGTTAATTGAAGAGTGTGCATAGAGAAGGAGCAGACGACGAAGAGTTGTTCTGTGTTCGCATGACTGAGGAATGATTTGATGCATCCTTGAAGATGTGAAGATCGTTTTCACTGAAAGGATGAAAGAGATTGCGCGCATGCGCCATTTAGTATTCGATTCTGTTGCACGGATCCTGTCTTTGGGGGTCGATTCTTAACCGGTGCTTTTTAAGCAATTACATTCAGTTAATAGAAAATGCACAAATTTTATTTTGAAAGAAAATCTTTTCAGTCAATGGATACTTAAAAAATAGGAAAATCCTATTTTTATGCAAGTTCTGACTTTACGTTACTGTCAGTTTAGTATTAGAATAATATTGTAAAAAAATAATAATATATTTTGTTGCAGTCAGATAAGAAATTTATTATGAATATCTAAGAAGAAATGTTAAAAATCAGGCAGGCAATTTCAGCTAGAACTAAAAATAAAATATTAGTCAACAAAAATCCTTTTTTTCTTGATAGACGAAGGCACTGTGTAGGATAGCAAATCCATTGATCACACTATAAATTAGAATTCAAATAAACTTTTGAACATTCATTATTACTCTGAAAATTAGGTTACTGTTTTTTATTACTATTCTAATTTTAGGATATTCAAGAGTAATAACACTCTGTAAGGGTTTATGAAAGAGTAAATTAGAGATAAAATAACATGAGCGTAATTCTTATTCATTTGAAAAAGTAACTAATTGATATTCAGATATTATGAAATTGAAATCTATAATACCTGGTTAATTGTTATAGAAGGAGAAGTTCGAAATGAAATCATATGAATATTTCTATTCTTTTGAAGTGATATTTTTGTTTGTATCGAAACAATATGATAAATAGAGCACCTGAATTTGATTGTTTTTAAACGAAAGATGTTTAGAAAAATATTGTGCGATCTAGAACAACTGTGGTCAATTTGAATGTTTCAGAATGACTTAAATTTCTACGTCAATATATTTTGCGGATAAAACGAGTTCCATTATTTAGAGTATCTTGCAGCTAATATTCTCTCTATACTATTAGTATGACAGACATTTTATTCTATATTCATCTGAGGGATCAACAATTTAATTATTTTCAAGGGTTTTGTTGAAAATAGTCACTACTTTATAAAAACTATCATCGAATTCATATGTGATTGCAAACGTTTTTGTTAAATTTAGAAGTAAGATTTTTTTTTAATTCTATGAACTATAAAAAAGTTCAATACTGAACTAGGTATTTATTTAAATTTAATATAAAAATCTAAGACAAACTATTTTCGAGTGAATAAAATTGGGAATCGTAGCGGATAACCTAAGAATTGAAGATCATTGTAAAGCAAATGAAATATCGTGCATGTTGCTTATCAAGAAAATTTTCCCAGAAAATGTGTCGTGTTTACGAATTTCAAGGGAGAAAACTCCCCGAAACCCACTTCAACAGTTATGTTCTTAAACTCTGTTTTAAAGTAACATCCTTAATTGATTTTTCAACAAAAACTGGATAAGAACCACAAAGTGCGTGTTTAAGACACGGTGAGTTCTAAGCAAGAAAAAATAGTTTAGCTTATTTAAAATAATGGTTTAGGTTTTGTTCTGAGAGAGATTTTTGCAGTTGAAATTTAGGCATTTATACTAAACGATTGTTGCGCAGTGGGCTACTAAAAGCATGTCATTGAATTTCATTACAAATACTATTTCGTGTAAAATAAAGAAATAATGGAGTGCATACATAAGAATTTTGAACAACTATTCAAATTATTCAGTTGATGCGATGAAAGAAGTGATAGAATTCTGATTATTTTGATATAATTTGTGATTTGTAAATTAAAATGGAGATACTAACCATTCCAAAATTTTATGCTACATTCAAACAACTATTTGCTTTCACATATATTATTAATATGAATTCATTACTTTTACAGAAATGTGTTCATACTAAGAAAATATGATGATGCATACTTTTGTATATTATATCATCAAATTTAAAAAAATAAAAATGAAGCCTATTATATTCACTGAATTACGAGAAACATAATTAATATGTGTAATTTTGTAACCGTATGTCGTCCAATCATTTTCGCTAACTAAATTTCATTAAAAGTATTCAAATAATAAACACAAATAATTTAAATATAAGGGTATATTTTATATTTAATAGTGCATATAACTTGACAATCATGAATTGTGACTGGTTAACATAAATAATTTAATTGAAAAATGTGAAGTTGGTTTTATATTTTTTTATATAACGCATACAAAAATTTTTACAAACAGTGATCTCAGCTGATACTAAATAAGTTGTGGTCTTTGAATAATTCCATTGTAATAGGTTTGGTTTACTTTAGTGGATTCGAATTTCATCTTGAGTGTGGAAGTTTTAAGAGGGCCAAAAGAGTTTATTTCAATTATATAGCTCTCGTAGTTAACGTATCTCTTGCTCAAATTAATTATACAAATTTTAGTGTGGTTATTCAAATCTTAAGAATTTTCCATCCATCTTTCCATTACGTCTACCTATCTATCTACATATTATTACACACCTCGGGGTTTAAAAAAATGTAAAAATATATTTTTACACTTGTACAGAAAAATTATTTTTCGGTACTAGTATAAAAATAAAAAACACACACACATTTATATACATGCTGATTTCACAATTAAAAAAGTACTCTATAACTTTTCTTATTACTCTTAAACCAGATACATGTTGCAATCATTTTAACACTGGAATCTAATTGTTTATATATGATTCAACCAATGTTAATGTGTTAAAATGTTAAAAATGTTTCTGACACTAAAACACTCTGGTTTTAATGTCAAAGGCAATTTACATCATTTTTGGTTATTCACACATGCACACAATGCTTCTTAATCTTGTATAATAATTTTATTTTTGAAAAAATAATTTTAATCAAATTTTTTACATTATCATTCCTATTGAAAATGCTGAAAGATTTGACCATCATTTTGAATGCAAACGTAAAAACTTTTGCAAACACTTTTTGACAGACTTGGTGTTGGTGTTACTGAGGAGATTCCTTTTGATTTATTTTAATTCATCAATGCTTGCAAAATCTCTCTGTAAAACCTTATCTACATACCTTAAGAAAACTTCCCACCTTATACCTCCTGTAAACTTTATACCTTAAGACAGTGGATTCCAACCTGTGGGGTACCCCCCCCCCCTCAGGGGGAGGGCGAGACAGTTTCAAGGGGGAGGGGCATGCAGCTGTTTTCAAAATATTATTTTCGAATACGAACCAAAAAAGTCTAATTGGTGTCAAAAATGAATCAACAGTATACATAATCCACAATCCTCGCCGCGAATTTTTCGGGTACAAATGCTAAAACATCCCATCCACGTTCTTCTTGGAGTGAAATATCTCGCTTTCGCGTTTGGAGCCGAGCACCGGTGTGGCGTGGAATCAAACGATCTATAGATACATCAAAACGACATCTTGAAAACGACACATAAAAACGACATCTTGAAAAAGTACATGCAGAATTCTCTTGTCTTGCCAGCGTAATGCATGTACTTGAAAAAGTACATGCAGTACGCTGGCAAGACAAGAGAATTTTTCCAAATAAAATTTGAGATTTTAAATAAACAACAAGAAATATTTTCAAAGACCATGTCTGTAACACAAAAAGCATAGATTGCGTCATATAAAGTTTCTTATAGAATTGCTATAAATGCAAAAAAACCTCATTCAATAGGAGAAACTTTGGTGCTACCTGAAGCTATTGACATGATAGAAACGATGCTCGGTGAATCATATGCTGATCAACTTAAAATCATTCCACTTGCAGATAATACGGTGGGAAAACAAATATCCGATATATCTGAAGATCTTTGCGATCAATTAATAGAAAAAGTAAAACTCTTCTTTTGCGTTGCAAGTAGATGAGGCTACCGATGTTCTTAAGGATGCACACTTGATAACATGAGCAAGATGTGTTCTGGAAACTGATGTAAGAGAAGACATGTTATTCTGTAAACCAACTGAATGCAATACTACAGCAAGGGAAGTTTTTAAAATCATTGATAATTTTTTTTTAATGAAAATGACATTCTGTGGGAGAACTGTGTTGGACTATGCGCAGATGAAGCTCCTCTATGGCAGGAAAAAATGCTGGTCTACAGGCACTAGTTCGAAAGGTGGCTGCTCGTGCAGTTTGGATGCATTGCATGATTCACAGACAATCACTAGTTTCAAGAGATATGGGTGAAGATCTACTAAAAGTATTTGAAGTTATTACAAGAGTTGTAAATTTTATCAAAAATAGCCCATTAAGAGGAAGGCTTTTCGCAAAATTGTATGATGAAATGGGTTCAGAATATAGATCACTTCTATACTATTGTGAGGCATGTTGTCTTTCTCGTGCCAAAGTTTTTCAAAGGGTGTTAGAGCTAAAATAAGAGATCGCCATATTTCTAAGTGATAATAATAGAGATGAAGCACACTTGCTTTATGACACGAAATTCCTTGTAAAACTTGCGTATTTAGTTGATATTTTTCAAAGACTCAGTATTTTAAATGAATCAATGCAAGGGGCTCAAATTCATGCTTTTATGCAGAAAGACAAGATTACTGCATTTATGAAGAAAATTGGAACTGTGGATAATAAGTTTGAAAAATAATAACTTTGACATGTTTCCCACTTTTAAAATTACCTGTCTTGCTGATGAAATAGAAGAAAGTAAAGTTCTTATTAATAATCATTTGACCAGTCTATGCAAGCAATTCTCGTTGTACTTTAAAGATCTTGACATGTCCAAATATGAATGGATTAGAAACCCACTTGTGATTGAAAAATATGATGATTTTGGCCTTACGAAAGCAGAGCAGGAAATAATAATTGACTTATCTAATGATAGCATATTAAAGCAGATGTTTGGAGATGAAAATAATATTGTTACGTTTTGGCTACGAGTAAAAGACGATTTTCCTACTTTGACAAACAAAGCTTTAGAAATTTTATTACTATCTGTAACATCTTACCTATGGGAAACTGGTTTTTCTACAGTAGCTGTCTTAAAAACAAAGTATCGATCTCGCTTAATGTTTGAAAAGGATCTGAGAGCCGCGATTTCTTCAATGATACCACGGTTTGAGAAAATTTGTGCTGAAAAACAAGCGCAACCGTCGCATTAAATTTTTATAATGTAGTAGAATTAATTATATATTCTTTTTTTGTGTTGTTATTATATATTTCTTATAACAAATATATTATATTTTTCATAATATTGTATATTATTTTGTAGCCCATTCAATAAATTATAATATCAGTTGAGTATTTATGAAATTTGATTTTTATATAAATTATCGAGACGTAACAATTTGTTTTTTAAAGGGAGGCGCACCAATTTTTTTAAAAGGGGGGCGCCGGTACAAAAGGGTTGGAAACCGCTGCCTTAAGATAACCTCACAAAAATTCTAACGGGGTAGGGTTTGGTGACCTTGGGGGATGGAGACTAAAGCTCGCCACACACGATAGGATTTGTTGTATGGATTTGTTGTACGGTGAACCAGTTGTACCGCGTGTGGGGAAGTTGGACAGGTTCAAGAAAATGGAAATAAGCTCTAATTTTTCTTCCAACACCGGAAGTAAGCCATTGTTTCCCGTTGTCGCGTGTCTGTCCCACAGGGTTGCAAATTATTTCTTGGTGACACTTGAAAAAATCAATATTTGAAATTTCTCATTTACTGAAACTTAGATTCACGTTTAACAACACGGCACGAACATTAGATCCCTTTTTTAAAATTAGCAAATATTGCAGGAATTTATTGAAGTCTATAAATATGAGTTTTGTTTGTGGCAAATAATGAGTGTCGATTACACAAATAAAATAAAAAGAAAGTTACCTTACGAAACATTATTAGAAATATATAAAAAAGATAGATGAAAAGGCTTCAATTAACGAAGTAAAAGAAAAAATTAATACCCTCCGTAGAACTTATAAAAGAGAAAAATCAATGAATCGAAAAAAAGTGGTGTAAGCACGGAGGATGCATATGTGTGCCGACTTTATGGTATTTTGAATATTAATCATTTTTAGACGAAACTGCAATTCCACGCGCTGATGTATCTTCCATGAATTCGGACACAAGTTTTGTTGAGAATTGTGATACAATAAGTTACATTAACTTATTTTGCAAAATTATTCTCGATCTGAATAAATATATATAATTACACATTTAACGTAAAATATAACTATGAAATTTTATAATAAGCTTTATTGGAAAACAATACATTTTTTTATTTCAGAATGCTTACAAATCTTCAAAATGAACATTTTAAAATTTTAATTTTCTATATTTTTGAATATGAATTAAGTTTAAGCAATAATATAAATGTATTAGTTAAGATTATTCTGTTGTTGTCTGTCAATCTATATATATATATATATATATATATATATAAATATATATATATATATATATATATATATATATATATATATATATATTCTTTATACAATTAAACAATAATAAAATTAGATAATTAAAAATAATTAATTGAGATTAATAATAACAAAAGGAAATTATTTACCTTTAAGCGAAATCGAAATGAAATGCACTTTCAGTTATGATTTATCATTTGGTAATGTTAATTGGTTTCCCTTTTATTTAAAAATCATTTAAGAAAATATTATAAAATCTAAGAATACTTGGATAAGAGATAACAAATTAATAATTGATTCTATATCTACTAATAAATAATAATAATTAATACTCGATAGATAAACTTTTTGATGTACTAATGTGGCTCTTTAATTAACAGCCACTTGTCAGAAAGCGATAAATTGCACTTAATGGTTCATGAGAACTTAAAGATGAGAACATGGATGTATCTTTTCTTATAATGAAAGGTATTACCTTATCCAACAACGTTGCATACAATTTTTCATTCATATATATATATATATATATATATATATATATATATATATCTTCATGTAATTAAAGAAATCTTTTTCTTCCGATTGTATTTTTGTAATCAAATTTAGATGTGAAAGAATTTCACGCTAGAACAACCAATTTTTTTCCCATTTCTTTTTTTTATTGTTTGTTTTCTTTTTACCATCATTATAGTCCAGTCCAAAGCAACAGCCAATAATACTTCTGTGCCTAATTTACTCATGTTACTTAACTTATTATGATAACATTTAATGGCAGAACGTTACAAGCAGACAAATGAGTACAACAATAAAAACTAAAAAAACACATAAATACGTCAAGCCATAAAAGTGACTGAAAAAATCTTTTAAATGATTGAAATTTTTGGCGATTTTCGATTTCCATTTACAAGGCATATATTTTAAGCCAAAAGCAATAAATGTTGAAAAATAGCACCCTTAAAAATAACTTTCCACTCCAGATGTACCTCCCCTACTGTGGTCAGCAGAATATGAGGTAAGTGTGTGATTAATTACTTTCTACCCCTCCAACACAAATCCTATCGTGTGTGGCGGGCTGAAACTTAACTTTCTTCATCGAATTCCTTTTGAACTTCATTTGTTTAACGCGTGTGAATTTTTTTGGTCTTGTTGAAACTAGCAATGAACGCTTGTACTTCTAGTGAGGCAATAAAAGCTTGAAATGTGTCTTCCAATTGATAGTTTCGGCAAATGACGAAAGAGTCGTTTTCATTAAAAATCAAAGAATCAATTCATAAGGACGAATTTTACCATTCATAATTTTACAGAATAAGTTTTCAAAAATACAAATAATTAAAATTTGAGTGAAGTATATGATTTATTCAAATTCTTCGCTCAGAGAAAAATAATTTTAGAAAATTAATTTAATAATCACTTTTAGAAAGGGAAAAAACGATACCCGCACATGTTAAATATAGATATATTAAATAAATAACGATGTTGAAAGTCTCTGTGTATATATATATATATATATATATATATATATATATATATATATATATATATATATATATATATATATATATATATATATATATATATATATATATATATATATATATATATATATATATATATATATATATATATATATATATATATATATATATCTGATGGTATAAAATTTCAAAAAAAAAAAAAAAATCTAAAATCATGCTATAGTTCCAGGTATCAACAACATATTTTCTCCCAGGTATTTTTTGCAATACATGTAATATTTCTTGATCTAATGGTAGAATGCCCGATTTAATACCACCCACTGTTGAACAACGGAAGATATGTGTTGCATTTTGTCTTTTGATAAACACGACTTTCATTGCGGGTACTTGGGAGTTTTCAGGGATATCTCCCTTGCAACTCGAACATATGGCCCATTATTTATGAAAAGTCCTTCTTCAAGGCAACTACGTGGCGAGATTAAAATACCAAGCAACCTTAGTCTTTTTATTTCAATTTCCTAATTTTAAGTCCTGCCTTAGGCAGTTAGACAGTTCACAGTGAGATGTCAATAAACATGTAATATTTTTATGAAACATTTATTTTTAAATCAGTTTTATAACTATACATTCTAAATAATGTAGCTGGTTATTTTCCCTTTTCAAGTAATAGCTCAGAATAAATAAAAGTAAATTTTACAATAAAATAGTTTTGTATTTTGAAATTTGGATTCAACTTTATTTAATAGGAACTTTTTTGAGCGATATTAATTTTATGTACGAACTTTTAATAATTCCATTAAAGAAAAAAAAAGTAAATAAATGCTATTTTGTTTACATCCTCATGAAATGGAAATCAGTCAATCGATATCTGTTTTCTATATTTTGATTAAAAAATTTACATTATGTGTAACCCTTTCTCCTATTAGTGACCTCATTGAGGCAAGGGGGTGTTCCTAGAAGGAGTGAGCGATGTACGTTGGGACAATACTCTCCTGGTAGGGTCACCCAAGGCGAGAAGGTCATTCCCAGCTATCACTTACTGGCATGGAGCTAAGACAGACTTCTACTTTTTGGTGCACGGATAATAGAAGCTGCATTTTACTCCTAAGACCATGTGTATTTAATCACTTAAAAGATTTCATTTAATATAGGGGTAGCAAGAGGTCTCCTTTGTGTAAAATGTCATCAACAGTAGGCATCACCTCAGCACATCTTGGACAGGACTGGGATGACGTTCACATTTGTTCACTTCTATTACCGCACTTCATTAACGTCAACGGTTTTATTGATCTAGCCTGACTCCGTCAGAGTAGATGGGAGATTGGAAACAACAACATTTTGAACGTGTACTGAGTAAATTTTTGAGAATATATGCGGTGTAAATTTAACACGTAATTTGTAAATTCCACATATGAAAAGTATTCTAATAAGAAAAGAATTTACAATATATTTTAAAATGTGTGTGTTTAATCTCATTTTTAAATATTTCAAAATACAAACTATTTCTCGAAAAATTTATCTTTAAATATCTTTAAAAATTTAAATAATAATTTATTAACACATGGATTATAGCTAACAATTATTATCACAGCCTCTTTAAAGTTGAATGATTTAATCAGATTATTTTAAATTTTAAATCACATCAATTGAACCGTAGTATTTTTTCCAACGCTTTGATTTGCTGTGCAGATTTTCAGCGAGTTCTTAACAGAAGATAGAGATGTTCCTTAGTATGGAATTCGCTCTCCTGTCACAGCAGTGATTGCTTCGAAATGTCTCTCCATACTCAGCAGGATATTGTCTAGGATTTCTAGAAGTAAAAGTGTCATTTCTTCATCAGATTCAGTTGTTGGGTTTTCCTCGAAGGTGTAATTGTTTCCTCAGGTATCTCCGCAAAACATCTCTCACAAGTTCTATGGAATTCAAATCAAGGGAGTATGATGGCTAAACTTTTCGAGAGATATCTTTGCTTTCCAATAGCTACTGCACAACAGAAATCTATCGTGGCTGTGCATTGTAACCCATAAAAGCGAAGTCTGCTCCAATGGTACATTAAAACAGACGCACTGGGTAAAATACCATCTTCTACAATAAGGATCTCAGGTTAAAGAACCTCTGTCAAATTTGTGAAGCTCAGTCCGCCTTTTCAACGTAATGCTTTATCAGAAGAAAACTCCACGACCACCGTAACGGTCTTTTTCTGTGATGTTTCTGGAATGAAGCTGTGTGTGTTTTCCTACCCCTCTTTAAATTTACTGATATTAAGAATTGCTTGTGGCGATGAAACAACTCTCATCCGTTATGAGGACATGACTCCAGTGATGAGATATCCTTGCATCACCCCGATAGCCAAGTTTGCGAAAAATGATGAAAGGGAGCGTTAAAAACGTCTGGTGTGAATAGACTACCCTTGTGAGGGTGTTTGAACACAGAAAACCACTGCATTTGTCACCCTTAGTTGATGACCGATTTCGAGCTCTTTTCACCTTTCACGACGGTCATTCATTGCAAAATTGTTTTCCGGGGGCCACATTTATCAACCTTTCTAACAGATGCACCTCTGGTTAGGAAGACTTTCCAAGCTGGGGAAATGACCCTTTTGCTGATTTTGAATTCTTCAACTACACCGGTTACACTATCCCCTTTTTTCAGTTTTCTGAATTTTTTTTCTCGTGCTAAATCATCTGGGTGATTTCTTTTAGTCATATTTCATGAAAAAACTCACTTTCACTTGCAGAGAATTTCACATGCGTTTTCTTCCTTTTATTGGAGTTTTGAGAAGCATGCGCCGACCCTATGAACGCTGAATTCGCCTAAGTTAACAACGTTAGTAACGTTACAGCCTATAGTTAGTAACGTTACAGCCTATAGTTAGTAACGTTACAGCCTATAGTTAGTAACGTTAGCATACACAGGACATTTCTATGATAGAGAACATGTAAGCTATTTCCAAATGTTCTTGAACATTGAATGATTGGAAATTTAATTTTTAAGTCACATTTGACAAATTAAATTGCCCTGAGATATCGTAATTTATTAAGAACTATAATTTGGAGCAAATTTTTACTATCTTTTTAAAAATCTGATTGGCCAACAATATTTAAGATTTTTAATCAATAAGATTCTTTTTATATTCTTCATTAGTAAGTATAATTAATTTTTGAATTCCTTTATTCGAAGTATGTTTCTTTAACAGTAAATTTTATCTTTACATTTCCTGTACTATTTTGATATACGACTATTAATATTTGGTTCGTTAATTCACAATTCCAATTAAAATTGAAATAACCAATCAAAGTAATTCGTTATCTCTTCCACACCTTTGGATAATTCTTTTATTAAAAGATCAAATAATTTTCATTTCAATGTTAAATAATACCAACAATTTTTAATTGTATTTTTTAAATAAATTTAAATTTTAAATAACATGTAAAATTAAAATCTTATTTAAAATAAAATTATCATATATATATATATATATATATATATATATATATATATATATATATATATATATATATATATATATATATATATATATATATATATATATATATATATAACGCACGATGCACAGAAGAGATATGCAAACCAATTTGAGAACTGAATGACTGGATATGAGAACCAACACTGGATTATTCAGCATGAAATAAGTAAACCATCTTTTTGTAAAACTTTTTCTATTCTGCAATATATGTCAAATCTTCAATATTTTTACTCAGTCTTTTATATTTCAATATTATATTTCCTAAAATAGAACTTTTACTAAAGTTCCATCACTTGTCTCGTAATTATTTCAATAGGACTCATGTGATATTTTAGTTTTGTTACATATGTTCTTTTAATTTAGATTGGGTCTGTTGTTAATATTTTAAATCTAAGAAATTGTATTCATTGTTTAAATAATCTAAATTAGTTGAATTTCGTATTACAATGAAAAGCATGTGATTTTACAAATGCATTTTAAAATGAAAGTTTTTGGTTCAATCCAATTTTAATGCAATAAATGCTATTAAATATAATTCAAAGAGTGTATTTTGCTGGTTCTTTTAATTCTTTAATTAAAAGTGGGGAAATTTCCTTTAAAGATTAATAATTCATATTGAAAACTTTAATGTGAATCATAAAAGATAAAAAAAAGTGAAATATAAATAAAAAAATCATGAAAATCTTATTCATGAATGTATACTTCGTGCAGAAAAAGTATATAAACAGTTATATGAGTATTTTTGGAATTTTTTATCATTTAAATTTCCAACATGAAATTTTTATATAATAAAAGAGTAACGTTATTTTTTTTGAAAAATAACTTTAAAAAAATTAATAGTGTGTAACATTTTTTAAACTTGGAGCACTTTTCTTATTGTAAAATAAATGAATATGTTTTAGGATAATTATTTTCATATTAAAATGTGTTAAATCGATTTTATATAACCAATAAATAGTAACATTAAATTTTGTGCGAAATATAAAACGAAAATTTACAGCGCAATAAATTTGTATAAGTTATAAATGCTACAAAATAAAATTTGTTATAGATATATGAAATTAAAATTGGAATTAATTGAAATAAATTGTATAAAACTGGGTATTTAAATACGATTATAAAAATTGAATTTTGAACAAATTATCTTCATTATCTCAGAATAGTGAATTAATCCTAAGTTCTTTTTCGTTTTCCCAAAAAATAACTCTAATTCAAAATATATATATATATAAATTTTTTTAATTGTATACCATCACTGTGTGTTTGTAATATTGGAAAAAGAAGCTACTTGTCATTCATCCAACAGAAAATTGTATGGAAGACATCAAAGAAGTATTTAAAAAATTTAGTGCTGACATCTAGTGTTATTATAGCAATTCAATTATTCTTATAAAATTCGATGAAAAATATACACGAACTTCTTTCTTTCTTTTGAAACAGGTAGTGGAGAAGAAGAATGTGTGTGTGAACTGTGTTTGCAAAGCTTTATTATTGATTAAATGATATACTCATCAATTGGAAAACTTGCCAATTTCCAAAAGGATCCAGTTGCTCTTGCTTCACAAAAGTGCAGAAATGAAGCCTTTAAAATGGATTCAAGTACCTTTTAATTTCCAGTATATTTTTTTAAGAGTGAAAAGTTTTTTAAGCAATCGAAATAATATTAAGTAAAAATAAGTTCTTATTTTTTTTGTAGAAAAACGAAAATACTACTCCGGAAAATACATAAAAATAATTTTCTGATAAAGATATTATGAAATCTAAATACAAGTTCAATTTGAAATCTAAGCGACATGAAATTTATTAACTATTATAATCTTTAATAATGTGATGAAAAATTTACAATGTGAACATTCAAAATTGAATTATATGAAGAGATCATTCACACACACACACACACAAATAATAACTATTCCCTTCATCTGTATGCGCTAAATTAAATAGAGATTAACTGTAAATTACTTGATGGAGAGGTCATTTATAGCAAAATACATTCATTAATTTTTATATAAAGCAGGTGACAGTTTTAGAAACCCTGAGAAATATTCTTCCATTATTAAAAAAATACCTTTTTATATTTAAGATTGATTTTTCGTAAAAAAGAGTCGAGATACAATTCTAATCAAAATTATTGTCATGTAATTTGTTGCCAATATTTCTCAAATATGGTTTCTTTTTTAAACACCTGTTAAAGAATTATTTTTCGAATTATTACTTTTTTGCAATTTGCCAAATTTACACAAACTATATTATAATGATCTTTTCTGCTATTATTATTATCAGAAACAAATTTCATACACAGTAATTTGAATAATACTGATTATAAACATTAATTAACATTATAAAATTAATTACAAAAGAAAAACTTTCATTTACACTATAAAAATTCAACAAAATAAACAAACGTTCTGGTGAAAATTTTAATACTTCCAAAATTAAGCATAATAAGTTTAAAATTTCTTTCTTTGAAATATTTTCACGTAAATAAAGAGCTAACTCTGCCTTAAAGCAATCCATAAAGTGCTTGTAGCACAAACAGTCATATAATATAAATAGTATTTTATACTTTTCGAATCTTAGTTATCGGAGATTTTTTAAAAAAATAATTAATTATAACAAAAGGGAAATTTTTGATAAGAAAAAAGAAGCTTATCTCTGTTTTATAGTAAACTTTTTGTCATATTTGGTAAAAAAAAGAATATAATTTTAGAAATATGGCAACACTAAACAATTTCGAGTTTTAAAAATGGACATTTAAGGTGTGTAAAATTCATTAACTTGGCTCTTGGTCCCGGTTAAATGTTGTGAAGTTAAGAATTTTTAAAAAACAAGGTTTAAACACATATTATTAACTACTTACACTCACATCCAAAAATTAAGCACGAAAACATAAAATGCAAAAAAAATCAACAAATATTGCTTTAATTGACACAAAAGTCGGTAGGAAAGTAGCATATATATTTATGCATAAAATAAAATCAATAATTATATACAGAAATGAAAACAGTATTAAATTTTTGTAAGTTATCAGATAATGACATACTGGAGATTTCAACAGAATTATGTATAAAGTGAAAATAAACAGCATAAAATGATAACAAAGTGCATAATTAGGGAATGTGATCCTCCTCATTTGTATACAAAGTTTACACCTTATGACAATGCTTTCAATTAAGTGGTCAACCAAAGCAGAATCAAGCAATAGTCATTCTTCTTGTAGAGCAGTTTCCATATCAATAAGAGTGGCTGGAAGTGGGAAACGTGAAGATACAGCACAAACGAGAGAACCCCAAAGATTTTTAACGGAATTAAGGTCGGGGAATAGGCTGGCCATGCCATACGCTAAATCCCTTCACTCTTCAGGTAGTCATCGATGATGTCTCCTCTATGGGCATGTGCGTTATCGTCCATTAAAACAAAAGTGGGGCCAACTGCTGTAGTGTACAATCTTGCAATGGGTTTTAGGACTTCATCTCGATACCGGACAGCCGTCACACAGAACTCCGTTTAAAGAAGCGTAGGTTGGTGAGGGATCCTAATGAAATCCCTGCCCACACCATAATGCTTCCGCCTCGGAATGCTGGATGTTCGCTGATGTTTTGAGGCTCATTGCGTATTCCATGTTCACGCTATATCCTTATACGCTTGTCATCTGTCTCCAGAGCAAATCTTGACGCATCAGCAAACATGACATTGCCCCAGTCAGACACAGTCCAATTGACAAGTTCCTTGCACCACTTAAATCGTACCCTTCTTGATTTGATGAATAGACAAACACAAACTCGAGTTACCAGGGTGTACATTCCACTCATATGTAATTTTCAGCGTACAATAGCTGCAAATATCACCTTACCAATGGACGCTGTATCCATAAATGCCACACGTGTGGAGGTCGCTCTGCGATTGCGCTTGACTAAAGCCGCTATATATTGATTTTCCGCGGGGTTTCTAACTCTTGGGCGACCGGCTATGGGCCTTCGGATAACTGTCTGTATGGTTTGGAATTGGGTCCATAAACGTGAAATTACAGAATGATGAACGCCGAAGAAAAGAGCAACATCTGAGATCGACTGCCTTGCTTAAATGCACCCACAGCACGCCAGCGCTTAGAATCTTCCATTCGTCTTCTGGAAGCCATAGGAACACGTATGTCTTGAAGACAAATTGTACGAAAGTTTTAAACACCTTCTATCAGCACTTACAATCAAGTACTGTAACCCTTCATAAAGCTGGTACCTTATAAGATTGCCCTTTTTGTATATTTTTTGACACGAAAGTGCGATTGACTATTACCTAACATATTTGCATACTTCCCTCTACCTCTGCAGCGATTTGCATCCGCTTCAATTCTGATTAGCTTCAGGAAACTAGCATTTTCCTCTCCGTGCTTAACTTTTGGAAGTAAGTGTATATAGATCTTGAATTATAATTAGTCATGTTTACATTTTGAAAGGGACT
Organism: Latrodectus elegans; assembly: GCA_030067965.1. Taxonomy (NCBI): domain Eukaryota; kingdom Metazoa; phylum Arthropoda; class Arachnida; order Araneae; family Theridiidae; genus Latrodectus; species Latrodectus elegans. The sequence continues at coordinate 112,283,220 of CM057809.1, forward strand.
ATATAAAAATTGGTTATTTCAAGAGTATTATCTCTCTCGTAAATGAGGGAATGCTAGAGATTAAACAAGTAAAAACTCTTTCTTACATAAATATATTTATTTATTTTTCATAAAATGTCTCTTTTACTTTAGGAATTCACTGTCGATTATTTTTATTCTTAGATAGATTTATTTTATCTTAAAATTTTTTTCAGCCTTCACTTCATGTAGGTAATGAAACTGACGAAAGTTGAAATAGTTAATTTTTCTTAGGTAACACAAGATTATAAAAAACATTCATTATTTAGGATTACGTGTTTAGCTTATAGAAATTAATTGGTTTTGGTGTTTTAGAAAATAGGAAAATAAATGTAGAATTTAGAGAAAAATTTCAATAAAATGTGACTAAAATCTTTAAACAAAAATTTCTTTTACTTTTTCTAGTTGGAACTTATACAAAACTTTTGAAAATAAGAAGTTAGCTAAATTTATGATCACAAGATTGAATTTCCACGTACATGTAAAAAATTATAAATCATGCTCAATTTATAAATAAGAAAACTCTCAAATTTTTTAAAGGAAGTATATAAATTTAAGTTACAAATGAAATACTATATACCAATGACTGTTAATGAAGACTATGTTTAAAATTTATAATTTTTATTTTATAATCTTAGATATATCTAATAAGAGGGGAAAAATTTATTATCAAATTAGAGATGCAAAGTGTCAGAAACACATGACATGATTGCAAAATGGTAGAGAAAAGTTTTATTCAAATTTCGATGAGATTGTAATAGACACGTAATAATAAAATATACTTGGGCACTTGAAAAAGAAATGTGACTCAATGTATTCAGATTTTCCATTAATTAAAAATTATGAATTTTTTTCAAGTTTTTAAGTACTTATCTTCTTCAAACTTTGTTTGAAACTATTTAAATATGAAGCAAAAAATATAATTTTTTGCTTTTGTTGTGTTAAATGATTAATGAACTATTTTATGTAGATATTATGAAGAAATTGTATATCATTACTATGTTTAACGTCAAACTCATTATTTATTGTAAAATACTTGTAGGAAACTTAATATTCTGTGTTTTCTATAAGCCTCGAAAGTAATAGAATTTGTGAATTCCTCAAAATAACTCGAATAAAAATTGTTTATCAGAATCGTATATTTTTGAGAATTGCAGTAATAGATCGTATTTTAATATGAACTATATTAATTTTCTTTTAAAATGCACACTAGAAATAAAAATTTGAAGTAAACACAAGGAGATTTATTTATAAATTTAAATACCTGTAAAGCAAAAAAGTTAACAATAAGTATAAATTTTCAGCTAAAAGACATAAGGCTCAAGTAATATATATTTTACGTATTAGTAAGCTAAAACTATACTGTTGCATGTTGTTTATTTCCAGCAATACCATTATAAAATACTTAGTTTATATCAGTTGTCATGTTACACCAGTTGGGAGGATCTTATAACTCAAAAATAAAAATAAAGAAATTAGTAAAAATTTCTTAAAATACAGAAAATTTAATTCTTTAATTGAATAAAAAGCATAATTTGTAACGGAAGTTAACATCTATACAGATAATTTGCATAATTATATGGTATTATAATCTGCAATAATGAAAACAACAGTTCATGAACAGGAATATATCTAATTCCTGTTTATACGAATATAATTTAAATGTAAATATGGAAAAGAAAATTGTTATACAATTAATGATGAAAACAATTTTCAAATTATTCTAAGAAAACTATAGAAAGTATTAGTTTATATATATATATATATATATATATATATATATATATATATATATATATATATATATATATATATATATATATATATATATATATATATATATATATATATATATATATATATATATATAAAATTTATTTCACATAAAATTTAATATTCTTTGCCTATAAAATATATTTCATTAGTTTTTTCTGGGAAACCTACTCGGGCAATCTCCCCCAAATAGAGAATAAAGTAATAATAAAAATGTTATCTTTGAAAGCATATGACAGGAAAAGTGGAAAAACAGGTTTTAAGCAATACATTTTCATTTTAATCATAAATTACTTCATCATCGAGATGAGCATGCATAAAAATAATTTTAAACCAAGAAAAGTAACTACTACACACAAAAAGCTTTAGAAAATTTTTTTTAATTTCCGAAAAATATTTAAAAATATTTTTGAAAATGTAGAAAATTTGACTAAAAAATGAATATTTTATCAGTACTTTGGATTTGCATTGAAGACATATACTACCATAATTCAGTTTGTACCATTTTGTGATGTAAAAATTAAAAGTTTTTTTTTTAATGTTAGCATTGTGCAAAGTTATATATAAATGGTGTAGTTATAAAAGAAATAGTTAGATAATGATGTGCTTATTTTCTAATTTATTCAAAAACATTTCCGTTGATGAGTAATGGTTCTGAACTAAATCGATAAATACCATTTAGCTCTTATAAATAATGATGTTTAAATTTAAAATTGCCCATGTTGTATTTTTTCAAATTGGGGGAACAAAGACGAAAGTACTAATTCAATTAGGAAAGTTTATTATTCGAAACGAAATTGTGCAAAGAACTGAATAACAGTTATTTACAATTGATTTCTTTGCTCTTCTAATATCAATTGATAGAAAGTTGTAATGCATTATTTTCGTGACAGAAGTAAATCGAACCTTGAAAAGAAATTGTTTCTATTTTACTCAAAAACATCAAATACATCGAAGCAGCAAATGGACTTTACCATCTATATTTATGCGTCACAAAATTTTAAGAGCTATAGTGTAAGACTTTTTAAATTCCTTTAAGTAAGATAAAATTCAAGCGTTTTCAATGAAAAATATATTTAATAAGATATTTAATTGAAATATAGTGCATCAAAAATATGCCTTTAAAAATCTAATAATATAGAAAAAAAAATTAAAATAAATTCATAAAAATAGTCCGTTATGAAGTTAAATATTTTGCAATAACTTTAAATTACATATAGTTCAGTCATTAATTCAGTTGCAGTTATTTAAAAAAAATACAAATCAGAACATACACCTTGTAAATAATTATAAAGCGAAAATATTTTCTGAAGCAAAAGGTAAGTTGCTTACTCCTAAATTTTAAAACAACTTCTGCAGTTCTCTTTTAGCACCCAAATAAAATTTTAAGATAGTTAAAATTAAATACTATGCTAGTAACTAAATTATAATGAAAGTGTTTATAGAATTGTATTTAACTTTAATATGAATAAAAAGATTATGATTTTAAATACAAAGTTTTAGTCATGAAATATAAGAAATAATAGTAGGCTCTTATTTTCATGGTATCTTTGAATTTATTTATACTTTTTGAAACCGTTCAATTTATGCAAAATACCTTTCCTTTAATCTCCGCATCTATTATGCGAGCTTATGCTAAAATTGTGATAAATATACCCCCTGGTTCTTGATTTGCAATAATTAATAAACACTGTTTGTAGATTTCCCAAGATATGCTTCATTACCCTCGCAGCATTCCTATGAACCAAAGGTTATATTATTAAGCATATATATGAAAGACACACGTTGAGATTTCTGGATTACCATGGAATTAAAGAACATGGAGTAATGGATAGTATCACCATGAAATAAGTCTTTATCATGTCTCGAAAAAAAAAATGCCTTTTTAGAAATCATGTATATTCTCATATAATTACTGAAAGAATATATTTTCCACTGTCGCAAAATGTGTGTCATGGGTTTCCGGATAAAATTTATTAGTCAAGTTTTAGGGAGTCTTCTGCTTGATCCGTGCCTATAAATTCCAAGACTCCCACTCGGAAGCTTCCTCTAAATTGTAGAATCCATCTCAGGGCTAGGTACAGGGAAGTATGCTGATGCTACAGCAGCCAGATTCTTGTGTATAAAACGACCATTGAGTGAAAAACAAAATCAAAACCTCCTTAAAATTGGATGTTTGTAATGATCCTGATTATGGTTTTAAAGTATGGGCCCAAAATGTATTAGCCTTCGTGTAAAAAAGTGACAGTAAAGTGAAAACCAAAATTTTCATTTACGTTAAAGCTTTTAATTTGAATAGGAAAACTTGTATTTTTTATAAACTAAAACAACTATTACATTCGATTATAAAACATGTCTACAATTTTAATTCAAACATAAAATAACATTTACAGTAATTAATATCAAGAAGCTGTTAACAGTATTGAAATTTAAATAATCAATAATTTTAAGGCATTAAAATTAAAAATAATAGGGTCGTGGTAGCTTGTTGAGCTCTTGGGTGAAGGGTTGCGAGTTCAATATTTAAGTAACCCGAAAACCGCTGTTACACTGAATATACGATGAACAAAGAGGATTAATATAGATCGGGATTTTAAGCCAAACCTGGTCGTGTTACTGGGATTTATTTATAAATCATGAATTATTTCTATATCGTGGGTTTTACCGTGGTTTTAATACCCTCCTTACTTGCTTCAATCTAAACCTGCATTTCATAGTGGTCTTAATAGCCTCCTAGGGAAATGATATTTCTGGATGGAATTATAAACAAATTTGGGAATCTTTTGCTTCATCCCTGTCCTGCTAAATTATTAGGATCAATATACTTTTGCGTTGTCAGAAACTTCCTATTACCATCGAGACCTACGTAACTTGTGATCCAACAGAAAATAAAGTCATGTCCCTTGCCAACAAGGGAAACTAATGCTCAGAAAACTCTAGACACAACGCGATGACATTCAAAACTACTGTTCCGCAAAGCTTCCAAAACACTTAAACTGTCAGTGTACACATAATATTTAGAAGTATTACTTGTATTCATTTGCTGAAGAGCTTGATAAATAATATTGTCTAAACAGAGAAGATGGAACAACATGAATGGAGACTGTAGCTATGAGTTTTGTTTTCGGTAACAACTACAGCTCAACCAACATGTCTTGCTGTTTTTGATTCATCAGAGAAAAGTGGCGTGTGCGTGGTGTACTGACAGAAATGTGATGAAAAAGGGTGCTGGAAAACAGTAACAATTGTGCCCGATTTTTTATAGCGAGCAAAACAATTGAGGATTTTAAACTGTGGATCTTACCAAGGTGGGAGCAATAAAAGTTCTGTTATGACAAAATGGACATCACATAGGTCTGACAATAATAGAGTAGATTTTGTCCGAGTGAGAAAATTTGGGATGCTTTACGAACGAGCATTCTGCCTTATAGAGTGCAAGTGTAGCAGTCATGGAACATAATGGATGATGAGGGTCAGTCATCATTTTAGCATAATAATTGAGAGACAGATGCATACGTCTAAGGTCTAAAAGTAATTGTTGACAAAATGTATACAGATTCTGGATGGGTGATGTGCAGAATGCACCTGAACATACTCTCAAAGCAGAGTGATGTACTGTGTTCATTCTGCGTAAAATTGAAGACCTAATAGATTCATACACAATACACCCATAATCAATACGAGATAGAATCAGTGACTGGTAGATTCGAAGTAGTGACGTGCGATCAGCACCTCAATATGTATTAGAAAACACAATGAGGATTTTGAACAATCGCTCGCACTTCTTCCGCAAATGAAGAACATGCGGAAGAAAATTTAACTTTCGGTCAAAAATTATTCCCAGAAACTTTATATCTTAGGATTGTTATGAAGGCTGGTTTTTTGCAGAAATTAATATGATATAATTATTCTTTCTAAGAGATAAGATATGGCCAGTCGCAACACACCATGCAGTGTGAGTTTATTAGCAGCTGTTTGTATTTGTCTCCTGATTAAACGCATTTTGGTCCCTTCGCATGATATTTGCAGGTCATCAACATAAAGAATGCCATATACAGGAGACCATATATGAATGCAATATATTTGAGGGAGGATGCTACTGATGGTTAAAAAAGTGACACTAAAAATAGAGCCTTGAGGTACATCCTTGACTTGAATAAAATTATTGGTCAGAAACTGTCCAATTCGAACTTTAAAACATTGGAGTGCAAAAATATTTGTATTAATGGGAACCACATATGATTCATTCGCACAAAAGTGTTTCGTATCTAAGTTTCCAAGTATATAATATTATGAAGAATGGATCTCCCTTTATGGAGACCACTCTCATTAATATGCATACGTTTATATTTTTCTAAGACATATACGACGCGGGCGTTGACCATACGTTCGAGAGTCTGGCACAAGCAACTCGTCAGAACAATTGGTAAATAATTTGAAGGAACAAAATGATCCTTACCAGGTTTTAGAATCAGAATCACTACTAATTTGTTTCAAAGAGATGGAAATTTATTTTTAGTCCATATCCTATTGAACAAAATTATTAAGTTTGATAGTGAAACTGGAAAAAAATGTTGCAGCATTTGATAGCTGGTTGCATCAGATCATTGACTAGTATCATTGATCTGTTGTAAAGCTTTCTTCAACTCCAACATCTGAAATTCACAGTTGTAAGTTAAAGTTGGTACATGGCTTAAAAGAATTGTTGTTTGCTCAGCGCGACTCATAGTCCTTAGAAATGAAGGGCTATAAAAGTTGAAGCTTGAGACGCTAGCAAATGTTTCACCAAGGACGTTAGTGATGCCCTAAGGAGAAGAGTATACAGCAGCTCAGGATAACAATATATGAATGGAAAATTCCTTATATATTCCAATGGCTGATTTTACTTTTTCCCCCACAACTGCTTACTAATGTTGCAGTAATTGAAGATAATTATTGAGATTAAGTCCTTCTGACATCGATGACGAGATTTATGAGCTAATGATTTTGTTCTCTTAGTTTCTCCGATGTGGGGTCTCTCCTAAGCCTCTTCTGTCTCTTATAGGTGTTCTGATATTCTTCGTTCCTTCTAGGTTTTCAATGCCTGTTTATTATAGGGGAATTCTTCGCTATTGATGTACCCCTCTGGGTGTTTACTTTCTTTAGGTAAATACGGGTATCGCAATCCCGAGGTAGCCCAGTGATCTTTATCTCTTTCACTTTCTACTCCTTTTGTATTCTACATTTTATCTTTACTCCCCATTTCTTTGCCCTCGCCGGGATCCAATCTCCCAGTTTTCCTTATTGTTAAATATTAATAATGGCTTTGATATTGAGATAATAGTTTCTGATGATTTTGTATGTTTTATGATAATAATTATTGCTTTTTAATAATCCAGGGTTGGAGAATATAATCCTACAGCATCGAAACCATTAATTATTTTATTATAATACTTCTGAAATTTCTTGTTAAATAATGTACTCACACATATAAATTATTTTTAATATTCAGATATTTTACTCAACTCTTATATTTTTCCAATATCCGAATGGTATATTCTTTGACCCTCAATGCTAAATAGAACTAATTAGTAAATAAGTGAGATGTGCTTATAATTTTATCTAAAATTAATTAAATTAAATAGTCAAATTTTACACATCAAATTAAAGTTTACTAATCACTTAATTAAATACTCAAATTTAGTATTTTAATTATCTGCTAAAATAAGCCAGTGAATTGACAAACTCGTGATTTATTTTATTTCTAAATAGTGAATTAAATTACATCTTGGTGTACTCAGTGAATCAAATTACATCTTGGTGTACTTTAAAAAAATAATTTTTATACTAACTAGTAATTATGTATTTTGATTATATGTTAATCGATTTTGATTTGCTGATTTTATATGCTTTAGTATGGTAATTATTGTTTCTTAATAAAACACAGGTTCAGTGATTAATTTTAAAACTTCCTAAAAAATAATATAATGTTATGAATATATATATATATATATATATAAATATATATATATATATATATATATATATATATATAGATATATATATATATATATATATATATATATATATACTTATTTCAAAAAATAACTTATTTCATACTTATTTCAAAAAAAAAAAATTGGTATTTAGTTATTTTAACTCTTAAAACTTTTCAAAAATATCACATGATATATTATCCTACCCTGAATGCTAATTAGAAATAACCAGTAAATTATTAATTCAGTCTTAGATATTCTGAGTTAATAATTATTGATCAGCTTATCTCGTCTGTTTTGTAATGATAATAATTGTTTTAATAATTCAGGGTTGGAGAATTATCCTAAAGCATCAAAATAAATTAAGACTTTGTGTGATAATACTACTTAAATCTCTTAATGAATAACCTACATGAACCTAAGTATATCCAGTTATCTTAAATTATCTTAATGTTTATATATTTTATTTAAATTTTAAAATTTTCTAATATCCCACATGGTATAATAGCTAGTCCTGTGAATGCTAGAAAAAATAAACAGTAAATAAGTGTGATGAGTTTATAAACATGCCTAAAACTAATTAAATTGACTCAAATATTAAATTAATCTTTCAAGCTTTGTATTTTGATTATTTGAAGTAATTTTTCACCATTTAGTGAAGAGCCAAACTAGTGAAATATCTATTTAGATAAATATAAGCTAGAAACAGTTATCTAATTATTTTGGTGATTTTTAAATTTAATAATAGCTAACAATTATGGTTTATAATACTGAGTTAATTGTTTTGACGTTGCTTGTTTTAATTGTGGTACAATTATTGTAGTTTAATAATTCAAGGTTGGAGAATAATCTTAAAGCACTTAAGTAAACAAAAATGCAGTGAATATGTTTCTTGATTTCTAAAATAATACTGTTTGTAATCTTAATTTTATTTTATTACTTTAAAATTATGGACCCACTTAGGTAAATAAGTGATTAGTTTTTTCTTTTTAATAATTTCTAAAAAGATAAATTTAACTAAATTTTTTAACTAATAAATTAAATATCCAATTTAAATATATTGATTATTTACTAAGTTAGGTTTCCAATGGCCAATGGATTGATTAACAAGTGTGAATTTAACTAAACGAGCATTTTCAGTGACTCGATATATATTTTGGTGTGTTTTAATTATATAAATTACTAACATTTATGTTTGTTTCAGAACTACACTACTGGCCACCCAAATTAAAATTCCAAGAAAGACAAGAGATATAACAACAAAATTTATTTTGTAGATAACATGTTGAGAGAGAGAGACCTCAAGTATCCAATGATTACTGTTATAGACTTTTGTAAAATGTGTTTTCTGCCAAAATCAGTAGCCAGGGTAGCCGCAATTGTTGGACATCGCCGTTGCCACACGCCTCGGCCTTGATTCAAACAGACTTGTGATGTGTTCTCCAGGTAATGCAGACCAATCAGCTTCCACACGTTGCCGAAGTTGATCTGGTGTGGTAGCTGGAGATGTAATCTGGGTCAGTCATTGCGCAACAATAGACCATATGTTTTCTATCGGCGAAAGATCAGGAGAGTGAGCAGGCCAGAGAAGCAATTCAATCTGATGATTGACGAAGAGCCCTTGGACAATGCGTGCCACGTGTGGTCGAGCAATATCCTGTTGAAATATGGCTGTGGACAAGCCCTGAAGGCAAAGAAAGACAACTAGCTCTAACACCTCGAAGATGTAGCGCTGGCTGTTTAAAGTACTGGAAATGCGTACTAAAGTAGTGCGAGAGTGATATCCAATACTGCCTCATACCATAATACTGGAGCAGGACCAGTGTGGCGGTTATAACGCAATTGTTCAGCATTCTTTCTCTACGGTATCACCAGATTCGAATGCGACCATCATGATGTTGCAGACATAAGCATGACTCGTCAGTAAAAGCAATTTCATCCCATTCTGACATCCTCATCCTTCTTTCATCGCATTATTGGTGACGAAAACGTTTGCGGTTTTGCGTCAAGGGAAGACGAAGCGATGTACGTCTTGCAGACAAAACATTCTGCTGTAAATGACGTCGATGTCATGATGTAAATGATGCATTACAGACTGAATGTGCTGTTCTATGGTTCGTGATGTGGCTAAGTGATACGCCATTGCCACACGCACAATTTGTCTGTCATCATGTGAAGTGGTACACTGAGGTGGATGCGATAGAACACGTCAGTCAATCGTACCCTCCGGCATCCAACGATCACATATCTGTATTACAGTTGTTTGGTTTACAAACAACAAAATTATAGATATGTTCTAACAAAATTATAGATTTCCTTGAAAGATAATCCACAAAATCTCGGTAGGCCACTATTCTTCCTCTGTCAAACTCGGATACCTGGTCAAAAATTGATGGCTGTTATTTACAAGGCATGATTAATCGTTTTTTTTTTCAAACTTAAAGAAAAATACAGTTGCTGAACTAGAAATAACCAAGCCCTAAATAGTGCTTTGAAATGGCTCCACAGCCGTGTGTGATGTGTATCTGCGCTGCAATTCTAATCATTTGCATATCTCACCTCCACTAATGAATGTTGTAAACTTCAAGTTATCTGCATGCTTCCTTCAGGGTGTTGCATTTACGGTGCCAGCGGTGCATTAGTCTTGTGATTTATTGATTATTATTTCGAATTTAATTACCTTATAATTCAAACTATTAAATTATTCTCTATTTATGTCTGTTGATTACTACAAAGCTCCAACTTCACTATAAAGTGGACTGCTTATAATTAGTATACTTATAATTTCAGTGATTTCTTTTTTTTGGCATACCTTAATTATTTGCTTAATTAACAACTGTAATTTTCAAAACTGAGCTAGTGGTTTCCTGCTTTACGTATAATGTTTGCTTTATTTTGGTAATTATTTGTCGTTTAATAATTCAGGATTGGTTATTAAACTTATAGCATCTTAATGAATAATAACTCAGCAATAATCTTCTAAATCTCGTGATTAATAATGATTATAAATCTAACTATCTCTTGTTATTTTAGAATAATTAATCAATAGTTTGCTATATTTATTCAACACCTAATGATTTCCAAATTTCCCTATAGTATATTCTCTAGCCATGAATGCTCAATGGAAATAACTAGTAATTACGTAAATAGCGACTCATAATTTCAAAATAAATTAATTTTGTTCACTAAACTATTAAATTACATATCAAATTTAAATCAGTATAGACTACATACTAAAATAAATTTTCACTATTCAGAGGACTGCTTAATTAGTGGGATTCTTAAACAAATGGGTTAACTTCAGTGATTTTATTTATTCTTTGGTGCTTATTAAGTTAATAAATAACAAATAATTTTTGACTACTTATTTCTGAATTAACGGTTTTTTGATCTACTGATAATGATTCTTTTATTTTGATAATCACACTGTTGAATAATATTCAGTGGTTCGGAGAATAATTCTAAAACAAAATTATTAATAATGATACTATGATAATACTTCTTAAACCTCTTAATTCTTTTTGTTCTTAGAATAAATTTTACTTGGACTTTCAGCCTTTATTAAACTTTTAATACTTTACAAATCCTTGATATTCTCTCCGGTTCTATTTTTTAAAATGAATCAACCAGTAATTAGATGATGAATGATCATAATGATTATAACATTAGCAAACATTGATAAATTTAATTCAAACCTTTAAAATTTTCCTTTTTAAATTTGCTGATAACTAACTAAGATCAAACATCATTATCCAGTGGACTACTTAATCAGAGTAATTACAATTTAATGAGCAAAGATTTTTTTCAGGTGGGCTTTAACTATATCAACAATTAACAATTATGGTTATTATATTCATAGTTAAATGTTTGTCTTCTATTACTGTTTTCTACCAGTTTTCTGGCAATTGTTGATGCTTAAAACACAAGGTTTGGAGAATAATCCTAATGCATATTAGTAAATAATAGCCCTGTGACATTATTTCAAAAATCTTTTTAATAAATTATGCTCTATAAATTTAACTATATAACTAATTAATTTAACTAACCAAAACTATTTATGTGTTATACTCAACCTCTAAAGCTTTTCAAATCCCCACTTGGCATTTTTTCTGACCCTGAATGCACAAAATGGAAACAACCAATAATTAAGTGAGGTGAGTGATTATATCTAAATATCTAAAATGATATCTAAAATAATTTACACAACTCAAACTATTAAACTTAAAAATTCGGGCGGATTACGTGAATTCTATGAAAAAGAGTTAGTTCAAGTACTTCTTCTAATAATTTGGATTGTTTTCTACCTACTAATTATTAACAATAAGGACTATTTAATTCTGAATTGATGGATTATTGTTTTACTAACAATGAATGATTTTTATTTCGGCAATTACTGTCGATCATTAATTCAGAGTCGGAGATTAATTCTAAAACAACCTAAATAATAATAGTATTGTAAATATTTTTCTTAAATTTCCTAATACATAACTTTTTTTTGGATTTAAGTCAACTATTTCAAAACTAATCAAAGTATTTCAATCACAATGTCCTAAGCAGCAATCGCCAAGGTACGCAAAACTCTAAGTTCCATTGGCAGTCCACTGAATTTTTACTTTAAAATATATTCACCAATTAATAATAAACTAATATTATGCAATTGTTGATATGGGAAGGAAGTAAGATACGGTATCTGGATCATTTCTGTTATTCTGATCTCTTTCCAAAGAGACTAATTTTTTTATACTTTTATTATTGAATTTTGTTTTAGTGTTTTGTTTTTTCTATAACATTGAACAGGAAAACAATACAGACAATCCAACAGGACAAACAAGGCAGACACAAAACACCATAAACGAAAACAACACAGAACAACAAATCACACAAGATACCCACCACAATTATCGTCATCCCACAACCATGGAAAACGAGAGGGACATCTTTGAGAAATTGACCCATATTGTCTACTACAAAAAAGGCAAGATATTTTATCTACAGAAGTCAATAAAAAACGCAACCGACGAGCTCGTAGATCGCAAAGGCGAACTCAACACAGTCCATCTAGTCCTCACTGAGAAAACCCGATCATAGCCCCTTCCCACCATTCTCAAAATGAAATTCCCACAGCAACCTCACGCACTACACTTAAGATTAAGGATACTAGAGAGAAACCCCATGTCATTCGTTCCTATAAAGAACACATGTTAAAATGAATAGAGAAGCTCTTTGACAAGGTTACAAGATCTTTGAAAAGGGCCAAAATTATCAAAACAATGAAAACAATAGAGTTGATCCATAAAACAACACAGCATGTACAGATACACATCATATCCGTATGTAGACCAACCTACGCAGATAGGGTCCAAAATACTTCAAGCCCATTAATTACATTTGCTATAAGAACTGCACTGGTAACACTACCCAGACAAATCATAGATGCACTTATAAAAATTAGTTGTGAGGAAAACCTCCAGAAAATGCAAATTAATCACAAAAGAGCTCATTAAATCTTGACACCACTCAGAAACAAGTAACACTGCAAACGCTAGAAAACAACAAAATTAATTTTGAGGGTACACCAACATAGTGTATAATTGCCTTTAATGTTCGAAATAAGGATGGAGAAATTAGATTAATAAATAGGTTACACGAGGAACCTAACACAAGTCAAACATAGTTTCTTATTAAAGTAGTTCAGAATAAAACCCATCGCACATACACAGAATTTCAGCACTACGCAGTAGACTGTACAAAAAGTCGGCATACTTACTGGAAAAACAACACTTGATCAGTTTTGGCTTTAATAGTTTTAAGCTTTAATTGAATACTTTAGAACTATCATACTATGCTTTAAGTGTCTGATTTTAGGCCACACAATGTAACAACAACGACTACTGTAGTAAATATGGCAAACAGCACACGGTAGAAAATTGCATTCTTAGACACCACGATAGACACACATGTATCAATTGCGAAAGGGTTCGTGTCAAACATGGCACACACTACAAAATAGATCACCCAATATTTTCAACAGTGTTCATATTAAATATTTCACATATGTTAGAACAACAACAACACCACAAGATAACGCTAAACATACTTTTGTTTTACAGCTCAGGTACTGATAAGTGAATTACTACATTTATTATTCATTGAAAAATATTTGCATGTTATTAACCATATTCTTTCAGCAAGAGAAAAAATTTCTTTTTCCAGCAGTAAACTAATGTTTTCCTCTTTTCCAGCATAGATTAACATTTTATTCTTCATGAATTGACCACAAGTCTTTTTACTTAAGGAATAATTTCAAATCATTAATTTCAGCACTAACCTAAATAAACTTCCATGCCGAAGGTGAGATTAAAATCCTCGTACTATTTAAAAACATGGTCAGAGCTATTATCATTCGGTTGACAGTTCGTCGCCCAGATTTAAAAACTAAATTAAAAAATTAGTGTTAATGTGATAATTGTTCTTTTTTTTGCGAAAAATTTTGCATCTCTCTTGAAATAATTTAATTTAAGTCAGTATTTCTCAACCTTTTAGTATTCATGGCCCAACTTTCAATCATAATTTTCATCACGCCCCTCTCCCCACCGCATACAATAAAACGTATACAATAATAATGTATTTTGAGTATTTTGGCGCTAAACCAACTCGACAACATTAATTTTAAACTGTACAAATTATGAAGAATACGGAAATACATTGACATTTTGCAACACCGATCCCCAGCATTAAAAAAACAAGAATCCTATGCCTTTTTATTGCTCTTGCGTCCCACTATGTCGGGCATTCTCACGGTTTCGCGTGATGTTTCGATTTGACTGGAATTTGTCTTGTCAGCCTAAAAGTTAAGAGCGTACGCAGATGTGAACAAATGTTTTCTCATAGGGAGAAGGAGAATGTTCTATGATGCCAATTTCAATTCCCGACAATCTCATTCGAGTCGATACTTCTATCGCTATTGAATCTATTTTGAATGTGTATGTTATAAATATTTTCGTGTAATTGCAATTCACAGTATTAAATATTCACGGCAGCAGATTTATACAGAATGATGGATAAATTTTTAAGCGGCCGTAAGCGAGCATTAGACGATAGACAAGCATCAACAAGTACACTGGCGAGCGTGGTTCCGAAAATAAAATCAAGAAAATATTCTCAAGAATATTTAAATTTTGGGTTCACTATTACTGAAGTAAATGAAGAAGAAATGCCCCTATGTATCATTTACTCAAAGATGTTGGCGGCAGACAGCATGAAACCTAATAAACTTAAAAGACATTTGGAAATGCTTCATATTGAGTACGTAAGCGAATCCATAGAATTCTTCGAATTAAAATTAAAATCATATGAAAAGCAAAAATCATTGTTTGAAAAAAAACTTTATCTGTGAATGAAAAAGCTTTAACTGCCTCTAACAAAGTTTCATATCAAATAGCCAGATGTAAAATTTCTCACTCAGTTGGTGAAGAGCTTATTTTGCCAGCCGCAACTGAGATTGTAGAAATTATGTTTGGAGATAATTTTGCAAAACAATCGCAGTCTATACCTCTTTCAAATGATACTGTTGCCCGTCGAATTACTGATATAGCTGAAGATGTAGTGTGTCATCTTTTGTCGAAGTTGCGTGACAAGTTGTTTTCAATACTACTCGATGAGGCAGCAGATAGTAATAAAGATGCTCATTTCATTACCTATGTTAGATATTGTGATGATTTGTCAGTAGTAGAAGAATTATTTTTCTGCAAACCAATAGAAATCAACCAACAGCACTCGCCTTATTTGCTATCTTAAGTGATTTTAAGAACGAGGCAAACATGGAATGGAAAAATTACGTCGGAATATGCACCGATGGCGCAAGTTTTTTGCACCGAAGATTCCAAAGTATTCAAGCACTTGGAAAGAAAAATTTCCACAGTGCATCTGGACACATTGCATGATCCACAGAGAATCTTTGGCTTCAAAAGAAATGAGTCCTGGTTTGAATATTGTGTTAACTATAGTTGTAACCGTAGTAAATTATATAAAAATGAGACCCCTGAAATTAAAAATCGTTTCAGCACTTTGTAAAGACATGGGTGCAGTACATTCATCGTTACCATTATTACGAGGCAAGATGGTTATCACTAGGGGAATTTTTGCAACGCGTATGTGAGTTAAGAAAAGAAAACGTTGTTTTCCTAGAAGAAAACAGACTGGAAGCTGAGAATTTTCGCGATATTTTATTTGTGATGAAATTGAGCTACATGGTCGACATATTCTAGAAATTAAATAAAATGAATCTTCAACTGCAAGGAGCAAATACGCATATATTGGATACGAGTGATAAAGTTAATGCTTTTTGTAGGAAATTGGAATTGTGGAGCAGAAATTTAAAGCAAGAAAACTTAACAATGTTTGCAAATTTGAAAGATTGTATTATAACTTACAAGGCTGAAGAGCAACACATAAAAGTTGTTTTTGTAACCATTGAAAATCATTTATCAATGCTAGCAAAGAACTTTAAAAAGTACTTTTTTTCTGACGATAAACTGATATCAAGTTACAAGTGGGTGAGGGATCCATTTCAAAATACTCCCGAAGGACTCTCAATTGAAGAGGAAGAAGCCTTCATTAACTTCACGGCAAGTGGCGAAACCAAAAGACAATTGAGTAATAAATCACTCTTTGAATTTTGGGTAGGGGTGGATGATGAGTTTTCTGCACTAAAAACGAGGGTATTTCTCATTCTACTACCATTTTCAACATCTTACCTTTGTGAAACTGGATTTTCGCCGGTGGTTCTTTGAAAACAAAATATAGATATCAGCTAAATATAAAAAAAGAACTGAGAGTGTCTATTTCTAATATTAAACCCTCCTTCGAAAAACTTTGTTCATAAAGACAGGCCCAAAGAAGTCACTAATAATTATTGAATTTGTTTTTAATTTAGTAAGTTGTTTTAGTTTAATAAGTTAATTATTAAATATGTCGAAATGTATTTTGTTTTGTATGTGTGTGTGTGTTCTTTCCTTTCAGTCAATTAATAAAATTTTAAATAAAATTTTCGCTTGGATATTCTCGAGGCCTGCCATTGGTGTGCTCGCGCCCCCCCCCTAGGAGGGCGCGCACCATAGGTTGAGATTCACTGATTTAAATTTTTTAGGTACTCTCTCTTACTGAAACAGGAACATTGTTCGATTGAATACGAGGAGCTAGTCAACGTAATCAATGAACTGCAGTGATTTATTGTGCTTTCAATCACTGCAAACATTTTTTTATCTAAAACTTTTCCTAACATTTTGAAGATGAGTAGGCAGCCGGACGGTTGGTGGGTGCTCTGGTCTTGCATTCAGTAGTTCACGGATTTGAATCCTTCGTTGTCATGGATGTATGTTGTTCAGAATCCAATTTAAACTTCATGTTCTAAGTCTAATTAGCCTCCACTGTAAAAATAACTGTTGAACCAAAAAAAGAAAATAATCAATTTCAGCTATTGTCTATCTTAACAATCCCGCTACTCAGGGTGAGCTTCAATTGGTGATTGGTATTTTTGATTCCATTTACATTGAGACTGTGCAAGACGTGATGTCCAATTTTATTGTTCGTTTACGCCACCTTATTGTTTCGAAAGATGAACATTTAGAAAAAATTGGTTTCTGATTGCAAAAACTAATTGACTTCATTATTTTTTATGTTCCTTTCAGAGAAAGAATTTTCAGTACAGCGCAATTTTTTTTCATCTGTTAAGAGTTTTTAAATAAATTTTCAAAACAACTTTGCACAACTTTTACAGTTTTGCTAATAAACGTACCGTTTACCTCGTAAATCTATTGATCTTTGTTGTTGAGATATTTAATTTTGAAATCTGGGCTTATTAGCTGATCAACAGGTATATCTCTGTAGACATTTTTCTATAGAGATGCCTGTGGAATATTATTTTTAATTGACTGGATATTGTACAATATGACAAAGAAATGTTCAAATCAAAAATTGGTGCAGAAAGACAGATTATATATATATATATATATATATATATATATTATATATATATATATATACGAGGGTTACTCTGAAATTTTTGAGATACGCACAGACGAGAATTTACAAAATAAAAATAACAGTTTAATTTTAAAATACAAAGCATTTTAACACAGAAAACGATTTTTTACTGACTTACTTCAGCTTTTTTAGCGTAGAATAAATTTTAAACAGAAAAGAAAATGGAGTTGACGCCAGAACATTTTTGATCTATGATTTTGTATGATTTTAAAACAAAATTAAATCAAGAAAAATACATTCAACGGTTGCAATTAGCATTTGGTGATGAATCTCCAGCTCATGCTACTGTATTCAGATGGTTTAGAGAATTTAGAAGAGGTTGCAATTTTCTTCAGGATGAAGAACACACAGGAAGGCCACTGTCGGCAGTAATCCCAGATAATGTGTCTGCCATACATAAAATGTTAATTGGTGATAATCGCTGTACCTATCAAATGATACAGAAGGAACTTAACATTGGATCAGCAGCCATACACAAAATCATTCATGGTTAATTACATATGAAAAAAGTAGTTTACCGTTAGGTTCCCCATGATCTAACTGAGTACCAAAAAGAGAAGCGTGTCAGAATCAGTAAAGAAGCTCTTAAATTGCTAAATGGTGGTGGCCACCGCATCATTTTTAAAATTGTAACAGGTGATGAAACGTACATAACGTTTTTTGACGTTTCAACACGTCAAGAAAGCAAAGTATGGGTCTTTGAAGATGATTCCACGCTGGCAATGGTGAAAAAACAACGCGCACTGATAAAAGTGATGTATGCCGTTTTCTTCAGAAGTACAGGATTGGTCAAAGCCATCAAGTTGGAAGGACAGAAGACAGTAACAGCAAACTGGTATACCACTAAATGTCTTCCAGAAAATGTACAAGAACTGAATGTTAAGGGACTAATGCTTGACAATCACAATGCACCTTCACATACAGTTGGGTTAACAGTTGAGTTTCTTAAACAAAAACAAATTAAAATGATCAAACATCCACTGTATTCCCCTGATCTATGTATTTTGATGTCTTTCGGATCTATCTATATGCTACTTTTGGTTATTCTTTATCTAAAAAAGAACTTAAGTGGACGTCGTTTTCATTCAGAAGAAGAGATTGAAGTGGCTATAAATGTATTTTTCATCTATTCCAAGAAATGAATGACTTGAGGCATTTAATCTGTGGAAAATTCATCTACAAAAGTGCAATGATGCTGGAAGAGACTTCTTTGAACACACCTAAAATTTTGTAAATACAACTTTAAAAACCTAGCTGTATCTCAAAAATTTCAGAGTGACCCTCGTTTATAAATAAATATATATACATATATATACATACATACATATATATATATATATATATATACATATATATGTATATATATATATATATATATATATATATATATATATATATATATATATATATATATATATTAGTATATATTCTGCCTTCCGAAAGACATCAAAATTTTAAAATATTTGATTTCGATAGATCTACAAACATCACGTAGTATGGTTAAATATCTATTGATTACACAATGTTTTAAAAATATAATAGACATTCTTATGGTTTCATATTAAGAGAAAGATATACAGTATGTTTCGGTAAACTTTCAGAATGATTTGAAAAGCAAGAATGTTAACATACCAAGATACTGGATCTGCTCAACTGCAAACAGAAGCAGTGACTTAAGTCTATGGGACAATAATAGCTTGTACGTGTTTAAAAAAGTTGGTGTGTTTGTTTTACCTCCATTTGAGGTTAAATTTTAATCTTTAAAATCTTCAAATCACGTAATTATATTCAAACATATTTAGAAGACAATGCATACGATGTAGTTATTTAATTCATCACACTTCAGGATCCTCCTGCAAATTCATTTCCATTGTTTTCATTAAATAGCTTTACCAGAAACTTCCGTTCAGTTAATAATATCGTCCTAGAGACAACAACTTCGAAAGATACCAAAAATTTTCCTGCACTTGTTTGACACGGAATTTTATTTTGCATAACGTTTACTCTTACTTTTGCAATAAATAAGTGCCGGAATTTTTTAACCATGGATGCCCACTTTCTTCTTACTTTTAAATTTTGCGAATAGTTAATATTGTTCTGAACTGTTCTTGAGTTCTATGTTGTTTCTCTGTTAAATTTATAAATTTTCCATATAAAGCGTCCCAGCCTAAAACAATTTTAAATTAGTATAATTTTCTAAATACTTTGGGTATATGTATATTTTAATATTCCATATTTGTATTTGATATATATACCATATATAGTGAAACTTGTGTATAATGATACTGTTTATAGTGATAAATCTGTAATCAGCTATGTTTTTGTGGTGATGAAATTCTAATATAGTGAATGTTTTTTTGAACCTGTATGAAACTATTATCTCTTTTTCGATATTCTGTTTATAGTGATACATCTTAAATCATCCTGTACATATTTATTAATTTTTTATTTTGATTAAGGACACAACCAAAATGCCCTCTTCTCCAAAATTTTCCGTTATGATGAATATTAAGAATTGTCTCTAAGGAAATCAGGAACATTCGGTCCGAAAATCTGGATGAGCACAGGTGTTTCTTATCTGAAACTCTAGATGATTATTGCTTAGAATATTCAGCGGAAATTTGGGGAAACCTTCCGAGGATGGGGGAAGACGGAAGTTTGCCATTCAATTATAAGATAAATTGAAAAAAGTATGTGTGACAGCGGAGATCTTTCCCAATTAGTTACTTAATGTTGACAAGATGAAGAAGCAACAGAAGAAAACTCTTGTCACTTTATGAATGTTCTTCACAGAAAACCTTTCATTCTTCAAATGTTTTAGTTTCCATTAAACTGCACGTTGATCTTATTGCCGTTAGATTTATAGATTATCAAATGTGTGAAAGTTTTTTATTATAAAAATGTTCATGTAAAATGTAAGATTCAAATCGGATTACGAACTTCCAAATCCTTTTAGTCAATAAGTGAATGGATCACCGAAAATGATGCCTTTGAATAGATCTCCGAAAGTTAAATTTTCGTCAAATATTTCACAATTTAAAATTAGTGGAAGAAAACTTCCTTTTTTCCAAGAAAATATAGTTTAGTTAAATTATCCACATTAATATGTGATTACTGTGACTCTTCTGTTTTTTCCCTTAATAATGAAGAATTATTAAATTCAGAGAATGACCGTTAGATTTCAGAGGATTAAGTGATGAAGAAATCTTTCAGATCTAATTGATGATGACCAGTATGATGAGAAAAAAGACAATTGACTTTTCAAAAAGAGAAAACATAGATTCATATTATGGAAGATATACCGTTAATTAAATTTCACAGAACTTAGTCTCAACAACATTTTCGGTGACTATGATGCTCATTTGAACTCTTTAGATGGACTTAAAGTAAATGATATCTTTGTGTTCATACACATATGTTTAAGAAAATGAACCAAACTAATATATTTTTGTGCATAACATTTTCATAACCTTAATATAAATTGAAATTGTACCTGTACCCCTTTACAGAAATATTTTCATCATTTTCTTCAATCATTTTACACAAAATAAATATATTTTGTGTACAATGTTTTTAAAATTTAATTTTAATTAAAGTAATATACATTTATGAAATTTTATATAAACCATTATTAATATAATGAAATAAATATTAATATAAATAAGTGTTATAATTTATAAGATAACTCACAAATAGAAGAAGAACTCAACTGCTCAATAGCAATCTATTGTATGTAACAGCCATTTTTTTCAGGTCCCTATAATGCTGCTGTTCTAGAGAGTTTTATATATATACGATTCATGTGTGTAGTAGTATGTAACTTATAATTTGGCATGCTTTTAAATTTAAAATTATATTAAAAATAGAAAATTATAATGCATGATTTTCCAAGAAAGTTGATAACTATATTTACTCTAAGATTTATGCATCTTTTTGATAGTGAAAAATATAATAGAACTTCCTGTTTCTAAATCGGAAGCAACTATAATCAATTGCTTAAAGGAATATCGAATAAAAACTGAACAAATATTTTTGCTCTAAGTTCTAAAAAGAAATTATTCTCTGTAAAGCTATGCATTCATATCTACCCGCGTTTAAAATTAATCTAAGCCACATTTGGCGACTTTTAATGCAAATGGACTTTTTGTATGAATGTTTCAGATCAAAAACGGATTTATGTGGACAACCATCGTATCACGAAGAGAGGGCATACATAATTTAGCAATGTTTGTCTGTTAACTTTTTTGAACAATTCCACCGAGTGTCACGCATAAGCACAGAAGCAAGTAATTTAGATTATGACTGTTTCCTGCATTACGAAAGAAATAGAATTTTTTAATGATTGAAAATGTTAGTACACAACGAGTAAATATTTCTTCATGTGGTCTAACAAAAAAATAATTCAGCACAGCCAAGTTTCTAGGAATCTTGATGAGCTATTGGAATAGGGCCAAGCTGGCGGCTAATGGTAGCGTGTGAAATTCGAATAACTTTTTAAGATTTCTGATGAACTGGCGTTAGTAAGTGAAACGTAATTAATTTGAATCAACCAACAAATGTCTTTATTATCTTTTGAATTGCAATATTTCGTTTACAAGGGAATTTCGTATTCGCAGAAAAGTGTTAATCTTAAAATTACGATTAAAGTTGAAAACGTTCGTTAAAAAATCACCACTTTTAACGAAAGCTCTTTCGTTTTTTAACTTTAAAAATCTTCTCATCCTAATTTCCATTTTAATCAACCATTATGAGGTGATATTTTCAGTGATAAATAATTTGTGGAACCATATTATAATTACTATGCATTAAATTTAGTGTTGTATTGTATGTTTAGAAAGTTTTTATCAACACAAATATAGTCAAGAAGCCATTATATTAATAACATATGAAAAACTTATTTCAAAGAATTACGTAGTATTGTTAGAGAATTGTAATAACGTGGTAAAAATGTAATTTTGAATTCAATCCAGAAAATCAATTAAAATTAGCTTCAAATTTGATGCATTGGAAAACTAAATATAAGCAGGATAAAAATCCAAAATAAATTAATAATTTCCTTGGATTGTTCACATTTATTTTATTTAGCTTTCAGCCATCTCTAATTAAAAAATATTTTTTTGTAATATAAAATATTATATTTTTCTTCTGACTTCAATTTCAATGATTAGATTTCTTGGCAAATTATATTTCCGTTTCATTGTCATTTGTGTCTCATCTAAGGCTTAGATTACACTTCGACAAGCCTTTAAAATAGTAATATATACACATTGAAGCCTTAAATTCATTAGTATTTTGTTATTGATCTTGTCTTGCAAATCGGAAAATGTTACCGATCTGAATGTAGTTATCAAAATAAAAAACCAAGTGATTGTAAAAATAAAAAATTCTTTTATACAGTATAAAGTTATAAATTTATCTCATTATTTATCTATATTAATCAAAATGAATCTGTATATTTAAAAATAGAAAAAATTTAGTATCTTCAGACTATGATTACATTACTGATATTTTCCATCTAATAAAATTTTTGTAACTGAAAAAAAGTTGTAGTAAAAATTTTGAAATGTTTAGTTAAATTTATAAGAGTAAGAAAATTAAAAAAAAAATACCGTATCATTAGTATTTAAAATAAAAATTACCTCCACTTGTTTTTGATTAGAATTGTTTAGAAAATTAGGATATAAAATCTATTCAGATCGATGTAAAATGCAGAGATAAATTAAAGGTAAATAACAATAACCAAAAAATTTACATTAAGCGGACTATTACACTAAAATATTTTTTGTTATAATAAAAAATGGAAATTATCAATTCTGACCAATTTTTTTAGTTAGCATTCTTAACACTCCATCAAATAATTTGAATTACAGTGCCTTACTTCTGAAATACGTGGATGATGTTACGATACTATAAATTACAAGATGTTGTAAAATAGAATGAAAATTCATTTTTATGTTAAAATAAGTTGTAGCATAAAACTTTTACCTAGAGCATGAAGTATCAGACCATCCAGGAACTGAAAAAATCTTAATTGTAGAAGAATGAACTAATCGAAACAACAGTGATCAAACCATTCCATACATTTTGAGAAATATGGTTTCAAAAACTTCGAAAGCGCATGAACAGCATTCTACAGAAATCTCAGTCGACCTGCAAGACCTCTTCAGATGCAAACTTTGTTTCCGGAAGGGATTCTTCAGAGGGCCCCTATTAATATAGCATGGCTTGCCTAAGGTTCTCTAAACATAATGTTCTATCTCGGCGCTCTTTGACCTAAATATAATAAAACCATTCGGATCTATTTTAGAGCAATCGCTCAGTATTAATATCCTCCATCAACATCTTTTCCAGAAATTTCATAATATCTACAAGAACAAAAGTAGGATATTTCTTTAATCTAGGAGTGATCAGACTTTTACGGGTTTTTTACTTTTTATCTTGCGATCACCGTCATTGGCCATTCAGGAAAAAAATATTTTCTTAGGTATAGGAATCATAAAAATTACGGTCGGCAAACACCTCAAATTGTCTTTGTAGTCCACGGGTCTATCGCTTCCTCCTTAATACCCACCCCTGATTTAATCACTATTCAGCATTTGGATGATTTGATACCCAGCCAAATTTAAGATATATAACACATAAAGATGGTAATGTGCTATACTAGAAGAGGATTCCTTATAAATTTAGAATGCTCAGAATATTTTGATAACGACCTGTAAGGATTAATGATTGATTACAATAAAGATATTAATAAGCCTTAAGTTATTCTTCTGATCTCCAAATAATAGAAGTAGCCAATAGGCGAAAAATATCTCCTTCACCCATTCTCCATTCATTTAAAAAATACTTTTAATAATCTAATGTAATTCAAGACACTATTTTTTAAATTTTGTGTGGTTTCTATTAAATATTTTACAACAGAAAAATAACTTGAAATTCACATTTAAAATAAAAACAGG
This sequence comes from Latrodectus elegans, assembly GCA_030067965.1. Classification (NCBI taxonomy): domain Eukaryota; kingdom Metazoa; phylum Arthropoda; class Arachnida; order Araneae; family Theridiidae; genus Latrodectus; species Latrodectus elegans. The sequence continues at coordinate 112,307,989 of CM057809.1, forward strand.
GTACAAATAACCGTTTTCAATTTTACTGTAAATGGAAATTTTCTAAGTATTTTAATTGTTACTAAATGCACACACACACACACACACACACACACACACACACACACACACACACACACACACACACACACACACACACACACACACACACACACATACGATCAGAATTAAGCATATATTACAGCAATTTAATAAACATAAAAATATTGGAAAAATTTGTTTCATTATTATTCTTTTATCAATTTATCTCATATTATTAATATTGTAATAAATAGTTGTCTTTCTAAAAATGTTTATCATAATGAAAAATAGATAAAAATGTTTATCATAATGAAAAATGGATAAAAATGTTTATCATAATGAAATTAGATGTAATATGCTGAATGCACACAATATTATTTACTTATGAGATACGGAATTAAGGGAACCATTAAATATAAATAATCTTTGATATCCTTATAAAAGTTTAGTCTTAAATTGCCGAAATTTTTCTTTGGTACTAAATGACCAGAAAATTCTTCCTCGAAAGTCTTATATTCGTTTGGCTGACTGACTATTAGGAAAACCAATTAACTGAAAGGATTTCTTATTCTAAATGGATGATATATATATATATATATATATATATATATATATATATATATATAATCCCCAGGCAAGCACTATTATATATAATTCCTTAACATCCTCGATTTCTTCTTAACAAATCTCCGAATTTCGGATAATTTCCTCTATATAAAATTTAACCGTACCTGAATTTAAAAGAAATTATGTCACTTATCCTACATATAATGTTACCTAAAGGTCATAAGAAATATTATTTATTATGTAGGCCCCCCAGATAGTATTTTTCAAGTTTAAAATAAAGCATTTAATAAAAGACATTTAATAAAAGGACGTGCATAGGAAACGTAAATCTAGTTTTAGAAGTAATCATAATCGATGAAACTTCTGTCCGAAAGATCTAGGACACTGTGACATCAATAAGCTGATTAATAGCTAACGGCTTAGAAGCAAAAGGGTTTAATTTTATCAAACACTTAGCAAGAGAATTTTATCTAAAAGGTAACTTATTGAACATGAATAGTTTTTTTATAATGTGAATGGGATATTGAGTAAGATATATTTCTCATGATGACAAGTGAAGAATATTCAATACTTTGAAAATCCGAGCATTCAGATAATCTCAATGAGTTTCACAAAAACTTTTAAACTTTATTAATATATATATATATATATATATATATATATATATATATATATATATATATATATATATATATATATATATATGTAATGAGATGAATAAATGAGAAAATTTTAATTTAATAATTAATTATTAAATTTAGTTATTTTTTCACAGAAACTTATTGGATACTTTAAAGCTGATTGAACATAAATCTGGACAGAATCCAATCGACTCCTAGATTACTGAATATATTTTAGGCATACAAGTTTTTAATGAGCTGTTAGCGTAAATGATGAAAGAATTAGATTAATTTTGGAATAGTCTTTTCGTAGTCAAAAACAATACTACAAAAAGTTAGATATATATTAAGAGAAAAAATCTTATAAAGTTCCAGTGAAAATTACTGAGTAAATAAAAACATGAAGGAAATAGTTTTGAGTTGTTCACGTCTTTCACCTTTCAACTCCTTCTCTCTCTTTACTTCTCATATCAGATTCTTAAACCGAACGCGTTGAGAGGAGTTACTCCCCTCAAAGCAGAGGGTATTGCAAAATGTTGTATTTCATATTAATATGAAATTTGTGCAACAGATTCTTCAGATCTCGCATTTGCGATTTACATGATACACATCTGATGAATACTCTGCTTTCATCATGGAAAAAATTTTGGCGAACCACAATTATCCTACTGAGTCTTCATGGAACAATTTTTTTTATTCTATAGCTCAACTATAAGTGACTTCACGCTTTATCTTCCTACACAACCTGGGGAAAAATATTTGAAATATCTAATAATCCAAGCAAAATATTTAACTACTTTTTCAGTTGGGGAGGTTTCATTTCGAAACTCTAAATATTTAAGATTGAAATTGTAGATTCGATTTCCCTTCTCGGGTGCGGATGTTTGCAGTGATTCGGAATCCTTTCAATACTTCAAAAAGAAGGTCAATTAGGCCACTTCCGATCAAATTGGCCATCGTCTGTAAAAGTGACTGTGCAAGGTATAAAAATATATCTAAGATTCCATTTATATGTTTACAAGAATCCCGGAAGTGTTACTTTGTTTTAAAGTGTCCAGTACGTAAATCTAAGACTTGTTATTTTCTTACAAATCCATAAGAGCCCCTGTCTATTACCTTAAATTTTGAGCTTCTTATTCTTTGTTTCTAACATATGCGTTAAGTGAAACGAATGACTAGAGGAGAATGAGTTATATGTTACTGAGATATTTAAGAACCAAAATTTGACACTAAAATTTACACTGTCTTACAAATTTATCTAAATGAAAACTTTGGTATTTCAAATCATTTTTATTGATTAAAATCATGAAATATTTACTTAATATTTATACTATAAGACATGCAAATTCAACATGCTCTTATAGAAAAAGGAAAAATTGGAAAAATTTATCCATAAAAAATTTTGGAATTAGACCTTTTTAAATTATCGATAGTAATTAATCTGAATGAACTGTCTTAATATCTGATATAATACTTTTCTATCAATCTATTCAATTTCCAATTTTTTTCCAATAATTATAAGAACGTGTTTTTAGTACAAAAAGTTAAGTCTTTCTTTTATCACACATATACAAAATGTAATGCAAAATTCCTAAAAAAGATTTTCGACAATGCAAAATAAAGTTTATATTTCAGTGAAAAATCTATTTCTCAATTCAGAAAATTTGTATTTACTTTCAGTAAGATAATATGGTCGGGTGAGATTTGCTAAAATTTCTTTGCCAAATATTAAGAATTATTTAGGTAAAGGAAATTACACCTTAATTTTTCTTTATCTTTTGGGTTTATTACTTTATATATTTTAATGCCTGCTTTTTTCAATAAAATGTATTATTATAGTTTATAATTAATGTAAAATGATTTTGAATAAATTGTACCGATCCAATTAATTATTCATATATTTTAAACTTATTTTACTGAAACAGGCAAGTTATTAAACACATGCTTGTAAGAAACACAATGCATTGCAAATGTTAACTAAGAATTTCTTGGTTTGATATAGAAATCTGACTTCTAAATGACAAATCAGAAATGAAATTTACTATGCAGATAGAGTTAATACATTGCATACGTATTTTTAATGCAACTATCATGAGAATTTTTCATGCAATGAAGTAAAATATTTTTTCCTGTATGTGATTTTATTTAAATACAATTTAATTTCACGCAGAAAAAAGAATCATTGTATAAAATTACCAAAACTTTATCTCAATAATTAGCTCATTTTGCATGAGTGCTCAATGGCAACAAATTTTCTGTTATTACCAAAATCGCGTAAAATTTTCACTGAAAATTTGCAAACAGAGGCTGGCTACTAATATTGGTAGTAATGGAAGGCTCGATTCATCTGCAAATACTACAATAAATTCGTGTTGAAAACAAATTAAACAAAATGCTCACGAGCAGTTCAGAATACGATTTGAGAACAATTTGATACGCAAGGATTTTATATAAGTACTCATCTTTTACATTTGACTAACCAGAATTATTTGAAAGTATTGCTGTTAGATATCAAATAATGATACTGCTTTATTTGGTATATAAGAGGAATTAAAACAAGTTTAGTAACTCAAATTTTTCACTCTTATACTCTACATTGTAACAATTAAAAAATTGGTCGCTGTATGAATCTTTATTGTGGAATATACACATGTAGTTAAACTTTTTCAGCATTTTGAATGTTAATAAAAATATATTCTTTCAAAAACTTTTTTTTCTTATCCCCTGGTCTCAATCAGACCAGGTCCATGATATCCTTCGTCTTCAAAGAATCGAGGACAGCTCCAAGGCTGTATAAGTTCACGCTTTGAAAAGTCAATGTAGTTCAGTAGGTATTAGGGACTGGCTTCGTTGGGAATGCCGAACACTGGAGAACCTGTACACGGGAGAATCGTGGAGTCCAAAGATGGCCAGATCTGACAAGGCTTCTGCTGGTATTAGTTACCCTGAGCCCCTAAGAAAGGCAGAAGTCCGACTTTGCTCGTTCACTAGTCTAACATTTGCTGGATAAAGACTTCACGTCTTGGGTGGCCCTACCAGGAGTCTACACTCCCGATGTACTTCTCCCATTCCATCCAGGGTCACCCCTTTGCCAAGGTAAGGCTGTTAGACAGGACTTTGAGGGGGTGGTACTAACTTCTAAATACAGTGGGTAAAAAAAGTATATTTGCACACCAATATTTTTGTTAACCATTTAAAAGGTTAACAAAAAAAGAAAATAAATATTTAAAAGAAAATAAATATAAAAGTTGGCAATTTGAAAATAAAATAAGCTTATTTAAATTAATTACAAAAAATACAATAATATTAATAAAAACATTTTTTGCAACAATATTTAGATATCTTATGTCAAAAAAGTATTTGTACACTCAATTCAACTTTAGCAAATTTGTATTTTTATGCTAACTATTTGACAGTCATCCCGCTGTAAATAACATACGTAAGACGACTATAAGAGGTGGTATTGTTGAAACTTTATCAGTTGATAGTCGATTTCAAATCGTAATGGCACCTTAAAAAAAACTTGAATTGCCGATTTCATTGAGAGAAAAAATTGTTTCTCTACGAAGATGGCCTAAGTTATCGAGAAATATGTAAAAAAGTAAATATTTGCTTCTCTACTGTTCGGTATGTCATAAAACGTCATAAAGAGAAAGAGGATCTATATAAAATAATTTGCGCTCTGGACGCCTAAAGAAAGTTTTACTGTGAATAAAGCGAATAATCATAAGAGAAGCATCGAAAAATTCCTTTGTTAGTGCAGTTACATTAGCCAATGATGCGCATCAACATATAGAATTCAAATCTGTGCCCAAAGTGTTCAAAATGTTCATCACGTTGAATGAATTTATGGGAGATCTCCATGGAAAAACCTCTCCTAACTGAACGAAATAGACTGAAGAGACTTGAAATTGCTAAGGAATATATCAATAAACCAATTGATTACTGGAAAAATATCCTTTTCTCAGACGAGAGTAAGTTCAATATCTTTAAATCAGATGGCAAGAAATTAGTTTGGAGAAAACCTTGTACTTTTTTCCATATCAAAAATGTGTTACCTACAGTTAAACATAGGGGAGGCTTTGTTATGATTTGGGGATGTATGGCTAGCAAAGGAGTTGGTAATTTGTGTTTCATGATGAAAATATGACATCTCGAACCTATATTGATGTGTTTCGAGATAACTTGCCATAAAGTGCAATAAATTTGGGTATCAGTAATTCGTACTATTTTCAACAAGAGAACGATCACAAGCACACTGCACGTATGTAGTTGCTTTAACAAATACCCAGAAAACTTGACGGTTCTACTATCACCAAACTTAAATCCTTTGGAAAATTTGTGGAATTCTTTGAATTTAAAAATAAAAAAAAGAAGATTTCAAGCAAATCTTCATTCAAACAAGCACTTATTGAAGAGTGGTCGTATACTGACCTAACTGTTTAGAGAAAATTTTAATTAATTTGTTAGAGAAATTAATGCCAGCAAGAATAAAAGCAGTAATAGATGCTAAAAGAATGCATACTAAATATTAGTTATTTGAAATTTGCTTATAATATATTTCTTTTGTATTCATGCAAGTGTGCAAATACTTTTTTGACAAGAGATATTGTAATTTTGTTACAAAAATTGTAATTTTTTTATTTGTTTTTGATGATTAAACTTATTCTGATTTAGCTATACCATTTTTTTATTTCTTACTGCTTTGTGTGAATTGCAAAAAAAAATGTAGGTGTGCAAATACTTTTTTACCCATTGTAATTCAAAAAACTTTCGTAGTGTAAGGTAGGAAAAAAGCATTTTTGGAGAGAGAGAGAGAGAGAGAGAACAATGGAGTAAATATAAATTTGTGTTTTATGAGACTGTGTTGATTTAGTGACGTTAAAATTAAAGCCGAACATGATAGCAAAATATATTATTTCACTTGCCTATTGTGAAATGGAGATTATGTTTAGAAATAAAATTTAAACTTTGAACATTTATGTATATTTTTCTCATAAACCTTGCAAATTGAAAGAAAGTCACAGGTGAACTTTTTTTTTTTTAATACATAAGTTGATATATGTAAGCAACAAAACGTTTTTCTAAAGTTTTGTGTTGTTACATTTTAAGAGATAATGAATTATATATATTTATATATATATATATATATATATATATATATATATATATATATATATATATATATATATATATTTATATATATATATATATATATAAGCTCTCTAGATTTTTCCGGTTTGTACAAGGCTGTGGTAACATCGTATTTCAATTCATTAAAATCATAGCAGGGATAAATGTGAGTCACAGAGCATATCTATTAACAGGTGCAGTTGAGATTCGTGACTTTAATGAAAACAGTATTTGTCTGAAAAAAATGATTTTACTTTATTTTATTGAAATATACTATTCTTAAGAATATCCCATTAAAAATAAAACGACAAATAAATGTTTGCTTTTAGCAGCATATTAAATACTTGATTCATTACAATTAAAGATTATTATTTGTTTTACATGACAGATCTTAAGCGAAAGAATGTTAATGATGGTTTAATAGTAAAATAATGAAATGTCTAGTAAGATTAGGAAAAAATAGTGGCAACATAAATTTTTTAAATACCATTATTACTGAAATCTGTACAAAGCACAAAGTTCATGAATAGTATTAAGTTCAATACTTTTTTTTAAAAAAGAAAAAAAAGTATTTCAATGAATACAGAAACTTCAATCCCTTACTGTCAGTTTGTGATTCATATATAAAGGAGGGAAAAGTAGCTTAATTGAAATGACGATTAAATTGTTTTCCTGTAGCAAAATTTTTGTTACCAATTCTCTTTTCATTCATGTATCACAGTCTCTCTTGGCTTAAATCTTATTTTGCAAGTTTACATACAAAACAAATTTCAAGATTATATGTCTTCTCAATTTTAAGAAATTTTAATGTTTTATAATTGTACTACTTTATCCGAAATAAAAGGTATATAAGAACCAAATGTTTTAAAACTAAATGATTATTGTTTTCTTCGAATTTTTTCTTTTAAATTATTTTAAAATTATCTCTTAAGAAATAATTTTCTCCTTTTAATTACAAGAATCAAAAGGATTTTCTAGTTTATATATCAATTTATAATTTATTCCATAATTTTTACTTCATAACGTTTCAATAGCAAAAAATAAAAAAAAATTCAATTTTATAATGTATTAGAGTAACCAATTAAACTATAAATACAATGAGTTTTAAACATAAGATGTACACATAAATTAAAATCAGTAATTTATATTTAAAAAATTTCAGTTTTTTTCTTTTAGAATAAAAATATCAATGATTGTATGTGATTTAATATTATTACTAAGTAGCATCTCAAATTTCTTTAGCATTTTAAAAATTACTTTGTTTGAATTTGCTACTAAGCAAAAACGACTAACAATATTTAAACCCTTTTAAGTAGTCAAATCTTAAAATTATTATTCTTTTACTTCTTGATTTTTATGTTACAATAATTAAATCTGTTATAGTCCCATACCTTTATTATTGTATTCCTTTATTTTTATGGTAGCATTCGTTTCCAAATGACGCAAGACATTTTAAATGAGATAACAGTAATGGTAGCGAATGATTTTTTCAAGAGTTCTATTGTTTGCGTGTGTATAAATTTGACTATCACATCGTGCGTGAACATGTTGGTAATGGTACGAAATCCGCTTTAAGCAGTTGTGATCGAATGATCCCTATTAAGCAAACAGTGTCACAAAGCTGGAAACCAAAACTGGGGATGGTCGCAAAAGAAATTCTTATAATACAAACGATCTATTCGTTAGAGATGTTATTCTTCTGCTTACCAGACTCTGAGATCGAAATCTAGAGAAAATATATTACTCATTGATTGTGTGTTTAAGAAATACTTTTGATTGCTTTTTTGTATTTCTTTCCAGACTGTTTCAACAATCAATTATAAAGTTCTCATTTAGTCATTTTATCTTAGAATTTTTCAGACAGGTTTGGAAGAAATGCAACATTTCAATCAAAACGAAGCTCGAAAATACTTTAAATTTGGCATTCACCTCAATACCTAGATTTTAATAATTACCATATTTATTAAAATATAACAACTTTTTGATATTCTGTGGAGATCAATGGGCAGTTTAAATTATCGTTTTACAGTTACTTTTTTCTACGAGAACCTATTCAATCGGCAATTGCAGCTGAATGGGGATTCCAAACAATTTCAATTTACTTCCTTCTCTAGGTAGGATTCATACTTATTAGTTCAAGACCATAAAATACTAACCGTTCAGCTAAAAGCTTGGAAAATTTTGAATGTTTAATATAGGAAAGTGTAGAACATTTTTAATTCCTATTATTATCTGTGAGAAAAGTTCATAATTATTAAACAGGATTTTCAAATATTTTTTCACTTGAATAAAGCTTGTAAAGTTATATTCAATACTACATAAATTAAAACGTATGCTGAAAGGATACAAATCCAGAGAATTATAAATATATTTAGAGAAAATTATAAATATATTTAGTATTTATAAAAATTTATTTCAAGAAGTAAGAATGTGTGTCTTTATTGATAGTATTTTTTACTTTGACATGATTTTTTTATTAATTTTAATATATGTGCACATATGTTTATGAATGTACCTTCAATATTTATTAATTTACAAGCAATAATCATTTTTCTAAGTGAGGAAAAAACTTTTGATCACTAATATCTTTTAATTCGTAATTTTAGATTTTTAAATGTAATTTTAATGACTAAGAATGAATCCTACCTAGAGTCAAAGACTCCTTAAGCCAAAATTCAAAATTTCCAATTTATTAAAAAGTTTTCATAGTTAAAAAAAATTGCTTTGCTTAAGAGAATTCAGTGTATCAGATTCCCAACAAATTTTGAATATAAAACTCAAATTTCTTTTTAACATGTATTAAATTTTAAAAATTTCATCATAATCCTAAATTCTTTATCGGGGAAAAAAAAATCCATTTTCGCCACTATAAATAACTGTTTACTGAGAAAACTTTCCCGATTCTAAGAAACAGATGAATCATTTCAAAACAGAACAGACAGTTCAGGTTCATTTGCCAAAATACAGCAGGCAATAATTTTAAAGAGACTAGTTATGTTTTTTTTTGTTCCTATTGCCAAAATAATAATCTCTTACTTCACTTATATGCAACGATCATTCACAAAGCGGCGCCGTTTCTAGATTTGATCATCTCTTGTTTCCATTGGTTGTTAACGGTAGCTCAACTACTGCCATCTGTGGGTGATCCGCAGAAGCTCTGACGAGCAGCAGAGAGGGCTTATTATCAAACAAGAGTTGCCTGTTGTGGGGTGAGCATGGATGAGAGAAGGAAAAAACCATGGTCATATATAAGAATTGTTTTTATAATTGGGATGATATTCAAGTTTGCAGATTCTAAGAAATGCATGGAGTAAGTGATTGCTTTTGTTAAATAAATGTATTATTTTTCATTTACTTTTTAATAATTTTTATGAAAGTTTATTTTAAATTGATCTAAGAAATTTTCAATTACTGCAAATGTTAGTACTTTTGGTTGTATCAAACTGGAATGAAATGTAGAATGTTGAAATTTTTTATTTTTAAGAAAAATATGATTATAAAACGTAAAAGATTTGTATAATGAAATTTTAATATATAATATAATTCATGGTTATACCTTTAATAGTGAAACGCTTATGATTAATTTCATGATACTGAAATATAATTATTTTCATGTTATTTACAAAATCATTTGTAAATAAATTAATGGATGCAAAATATATTTGTTGCATTATTAAATTGTTCAACAAAATGAAATGATTTCATATTAGCTTAAATAATAAGTATATAAATAATATAAAATGATTTATATTTACTCTTAGCAAAATTTCTTGCCTAAAATTTATATGAAGCTCTCCAAATGGTTCGATAAAAATTTTTGAATTGAAATATTTGTTGATTTATTTTAGAAAATTCCAAACTATTATGCAGTTTCTCGTTTGTCATATTTTTAGTGTGAGATGTAACAAAAAGTAAAAGTATAAACTTCAATTATTACCGTGAAACAAGTATGTAGTTATTATGAAATGAGTTTTGTACATGCAGTTAAAATAGGTTGGTAAAATTACCTTTAGTATTACTACTTCACTTATTTGTGATAAATATAATGAATAAATATACATACACTTATAATTGTTGTACCAGCATACTTCCCTGAGTTGGGTTCCACCAGTTAGATATAGACACTTATATAGTAAAATTTTATACTTATTTCAATTGTACTTTCATTCAATTAAAAATCAATTGATGTTTTAGTGACCCGGTAGACACTACATTAGATAGCGTAGCGGCTTTCATCCTAACAGTAAGTAGGCACGATATGTGATGTGGAATCACATCACAAATTGTGATTAGGAATGTTAAGATAGCATATATATATTTATGGTTTAAACTAAAGTAAGTTTTTTCGATGCATTTGAATTTCAATACATACAATTTGAGTGCAGTCATCAAAATGAAGAAAATCTCTAATCATAAGAAAAAGTAGTTCTAAGCAGAGAATTTTTTGGGAAAATTTAAAATACCCGACAGTTAAAAAAGATATTCCTGGAATCCATAAATTTTAGGTTTTTATAAAACAAATTTTAAAAAATACAATTAAACTAAAATTTAGAATTTTTGAGTTAACAAGTGTTAAAAATAACTTTTATAAGAATTATATCTTTTAGCAAATTATTGTGAAGAATATACATATAATCTACAATTTTCAGTATGATTTCCCCTTGCGTCTCCTAAAATAAAGAAAATTACGCATAACATAATTATAACACATTATAAATTACGCCTATTTTATTAAAAAAATGTACAAATTTAGAGAACCCAAACAATACAGCTAACTATTATATTGCAATAATCTATCAAATAAGATTATTATACATGATTAAAAAACTGATATATTTTAGATAGGATACGAGCAGCCTATTGGGAAAAAACATTGTTTGTTCTTGGTGTATTGCGAGTCTGTCACAATGAATCGTTTTCGCAAGATACTGGTGCCAATCCAAATCAAACGGTTCCACTGTTTAGGGTGCAAAGAAGGAATTCAACTCTCAGCTGTGGTATAAAATCATAAGAGAAATATCTTTGCTTATATGGAGGAATAGTAGAAAGGGGTCGTCTTAATATTGTGATGGGGAAAGCTCATAATCAGAAATCAGAGGGTTTGATACCAAGCTCTCCCAAAGACCATGCTGAGAAGGCCCATATATGAAAAGATCTCCGTTTGATCCAATGTCGATACCAGTTCATGTATCAACCGCATCCCTTGAACAGAACTCAAATACACGAGACAGCGTTTCAGCGGCTTTGGTTAGCGGAAATAAGAAGCTGGAAAATAAGTAACCTGAATTTACGTAATTAATATTATTTATCCCTAATGAGTTGAAATTTTAGTAGTAAGCAGTTAACTTATATTTAAAATTTATCGTAGCTTCACTTTTTTCTAAAGATGAATTTGTTTTTAAGTGCGGAATGTCAACGAATAAAGAGGAAGTGCTTGAGGAATGGATCTGAATTCCAAAATCTTTCCCGAAGCTTTAAGATTTTTCTCTCTTAACTTCTAATCGATCATATTTTATTCCTTTGAAAGAGAACTGTGTACATACTGCTTTTATCATCTTTATCCGCTTAGTTTCACGTCAAATTGAGTATCCAGCGCTCTTTGAATTATTTCGGCAGTTCGGTTCCATTTCGGGTGATTACGTTTACAATGAGTTGGGATCCACTTAAGATTGTAGATTCTTTATACAAATTAGCTCGTATGAGCAAAAAATAATCATAGATGAATAAATTAAAATAAAAGCATAATTTCATATTCAAACTAAAAAGAATAAATATATCAAAAGATATAAAAATATAATGATCAAACTGAACAACCAGGAAATGTGTTGCTTCAAATTCATACATACATCTCTGAAAGAATGGCACTCAAATCTTATCTCTAAAATATAAAAGGAATGTCTTAAAAGAATAAAATAAAAATCGACAGAAAAGATTGAGATCATTCTGAATTTAGCAAAATGAGACATTTAAAAATTAATTTCAAAAATCCAATTTAGAAAAAATGAGTAGGATTTTATTTCGCGTGATAAATGAAAGATTTTTATTTACTGAACTATAACAGAAGCAAAACATTTGATCGAGGTATAAAAATATAAGAGCTATTCTTGAAGTTTCTTTATCAGCGTCAGTCGCTTTTGTTTTTGTTATACCTACGTCCGCATTTTTTTCAAAATGAAGCTCTTTGTTTCTTGTCATTAAGTAAACAAGCGAAAATGTTTCGCATAATTCTTTGGAGTAACAACCTAATATTTTAATGGAAAGTCAAATTTGTTACTTTTGTTTTTCTTGCAAGGAACATAAAATCTTTCAATATCATTGAAATCAATTTTATAAGCAAGGGGAGATTTTAATAAGAGCTTCGAGATATCATAATCTGGTATGTAAGATGTTATGAAAAAGTCTTTGAGTTATACTGAAAACAGCTAACTATCACTTCTAAGATCAGCTTAAATTTCGACTTATAAAATGTTAGTTTGACTTTCATAAACTGTTAGCCGAGATGCTATTCGAGTTGTTGTTGCACTAGCATCCTTCCCTTCACCTAGCTCCGAGTTGGGCTCTACCAGTTATAAAGAAGCAGCCAGGTTGAGTTCGCGATTTTGAGGCAGGGACCAAATAGGACACCAAAACTTGGCATGCCACCTCCAGAGGAATCATTTCACTTAGAGGACATTGTGACCACACCCAGTTTTAACGTGCCCTAGTCCCTTTAGTGAATACGGTGGATTTTTGGTTAAACCGGGATTCAAACTCACTACCTTTCGATGGAGAGAAAGACGTCTTAACCAACCAGGCCTCCACGTCTCTACCTAGTTGTTAGGTACCAGTTTGGTTTTAATTTCATGGGTTCAAATCCCTGGATGCATGTAATGGTTGGTAGTCCACTTAAAATATAGGTTCCACTTTAATAATCCCTGCTGGAAAAAATGACCGTTGTGTATCAAACAATCCCACAAACTGTTGAGGTAATTTTCAAGTACAAAGTACCTTACGTATCGATGAAGATCTTATGAAATGTAATGCTTTAACTATTCAACTGCCATCTTATTACGATAACGCTGCCATCTGAATGCTTAGTACTTAAGCCCTCAGCTTAAGAGTTCAAGGGTTCACTTCTCTCCTCAGGTGTGAATGTTCGTAGTTATTCGGAATCTTTTAAATTGTAGATCTTGATCCAACTAACATTCATGTGAAAAAGGGACCACAGAGTGATAAGCAAAATATTCTACCTCGGGTAAATGTTTATAGCAACTCGAAATTAATATCATGACGTACTTTCCAACTCAATTAATCCTCGTGTAGAAGGTGATCATAAATTTACAAACTTTCAACAAAATCCAGTAATTTAAATTCTATAACTGATTAAGAGCTGATGATTATTACTGATGAGAAATAATAGATATTAAAACTGAACTAACTCACGCTAAATGTGTAATATATATATATATATATATATATATATATATATATATATATATATATATATATGTATATATATATATATATGTATATATATATATATATATATATGTATATATATATATATATGTATATATATATATATATATATATATATATATATATATATATATATATATATATATATATATATATATATATATATATATATATATATATATATATATATATATATATATGTATATATATATATATTTATATATATATATATATATATATATATATATATATTTATATATATATATATATATATATATATATATATATATATATATGTATATATATATATATATATATATATATATATATGTATATATATATATATATATATGTATATGTATATATATATATATATATATATATATATATATATATATATATATATATATATATATATATATATATATATATATATATATATATATATATATATATGTATATATATATATATATGTAGCCATTCAATTGGCAGATTATTTAAATATTGAAATAATGCTATAGTAATATGGAGGAATATGTCTTCCAATTTAGATGATTTCTCAAATAATTGACAGAATATTAGGTAGACATTATTTGTTTGTAAAACACAAGCATCAACAATGTAAGATATTTTTCAAGTGAAAGTAACGGTAAGCCTTTTTAACTGTTGAATTAATGGTAAAATGGTAAAAAAAACTACATTTCATATCTATAAGCGATTCGATACAGCCTTACATGGAGTTCTCTTACAACAACTTCTCATGAATGTGTAATTAAAAAATGTGTGTTTTCAAATGTACAATACTAAATACCTATCAGTGCAAATCATATCATATGTTAATAGTATTCCTCAGGTTGACAAATTGTTCAAGATTATTGTAAAGATTTAGATTTTAAAATAGGCATGCTTACACATAGAAATTCTACTTTAAAATATTCAGATTGATTTATGTAATATATATACATAGATATGTGTTTTGACAAAAAATCTTTATTAAAATTTTATGAAATAAACACTTAATGTATTGTTACATTTGTGATATATATATATATATATATATATATATATATATAATTTGTTAAAGAAATTTTTAAAACTTAATTTTAGAATAACACAATTTTGTATATTTTTAGAATAGTTCCAGAATAATTTTAATCACTGAACGTTGAATGATTTAAACTAATTATATTCTCAATTAAAATTTCATTGTAAAAACTATAAGTAGTATAAATGAATCACTTGATTCTTATATATGGTTAGCTACTTTGAGCAAAACATAATTTGTTATATTTTTTATAAAACTTCAAATCCCTTTAAAATCCTTTAATTTGTTGAAAAAGGATGAAGAAAGTTTGAAGAGGAAAACACACAATTTATAATATTTTTATGGTCGATGCTTTTGTAAGCTGAATGCTTAGCTCTCTAACTTTTTATTCAATATTTCATCATTTCCCTTCACATGTTGCGAATGGTTGCTTGTAGCAGTTTCTAATCCAATTTAAATTAAAGTGTAGGCTCTGGTTGAATTAGTGGGTGCAAAAGCGAATGCAAATGGCAACAAGCAAATCAATTGAAGTTCACCAAGGGATTAACACAAAAAAAGCAATCTTCGATTTGGAAGATCCCATGTTTCATTTCAGTCTATATTGAACAACAAATGAGAAACTTTTCTGCTTTCGGCATGCATATTTCCGCAGGCATTTTTCATAGATCGTGGAATAAGGTCCACTATCTATGAAAAATCCTCCTGGGTGACAAGGCCTTAAATACAGAGCCTAATATACATTTGGATTTTGAATGAAGTTTTCATTTGTTAATGAGAAGCTCTTGCATTAGCCCATTTAATTGTTTCTATAAACTGATGTACTTACAGAATCAAATATGCTAATCTGTCATCAGAATGTTTCGGTTCATCTCAAAAATTCCTTCTGTTCAGAGATTCGCTGGTTCGATGTAGATATTTGCAGTGGTTCAAAAACCACATTAAAATTGTATATTTGATCGCGAATTAGTTCTAGCGTGTATCTAAACCTTGACTATATACTGAAACTAAGCAAAATCAAATCGAATCAAATGTTTTTGCGAAGTTAATAAACGCCACCATTTTTTTTGTATGAATCTAAATTGTTGAGTTAAAAGTAACTATATATCGAAACTTCGTTAATGAATTAATTTAAGGTGAAATGAGAGAGAAACTAATGTTGTATTAAAATTATCAACTAAAGAAACACTGAAAGACATTTGAGAGCTCGAATATTATACAATTGATACTGTTATCTTTAGCAATATTTTTACTTATTCCAAGTACTTACCATAACTTAAAGGAAAAACCACACATTTCGGAAGTTCCAGTATTAAAATTAATCCAAAATCAGTAAGTGTTTTTTGTTGTGTGATAACAAAATGTTCCATCTCTATGTCTCTCAAGATGGATACTTGAGATATTTTGGATTTCCTATAAATGAACTCTTCATAAAATGTGTTATTAAAAATGCTTATATAGTTCATCTAAATTAAAATAGCATAGAGCAGATGGAAGTTATCTGCTATTTTAATTTATTAAGTTAGTTATAATGAAAAATTTTTTTAATATTTAATAACTTGTATAAAACTGGTTTTTTTTTTGCAAAGGTGAAATCTAAAGATATTAATTCATATTTTAATGGAAATTTCCTCCAATTTTATAGAAAATTTTAAAATAAGATTACATATAAGATAAACTGAATAAGAGTAAGAGTGAGATTTTCTTGCAATTTTCATATATAATGAAGAGACATTGTTAAAGGATATTTTCAAACAGTTTGCACTATTTTCGAAATATTTTATATCTTTTTAAGTTTTAATTTGTAGAAATTGGTATCTGAATACGTTATAAACTGTTTGAATTGCAAAATGAACAAATTTAAATACTAAATATTTATTCAGTGAACTATTCCTTTCGACACCTCCTTTGAATGTTAAAATGTATGAATGTTAAAAAAACCTCTTGTATGAAGAGATAAAAATGCATAACTAGTTGATTGATTTATCAAGAGTTCCAAATAATTAACTTTAAAGGAAAGTTCAGATTAGGACTTATTCAGAGGTTTTATTCTAAAACTTAACTGTCGAGCTTACAGCCGAATGGTCAATGGCCTTCAGTTCAACGGTTTGTGGAAATGATCTTCCATCCCCCCTCCAGCTTGTTTATTTGTAGTGGTTAAAAAGTTCACTTTAATTTGTAGGTCTTAGTTCAATCACAACTCTCGGGTGTAGAAATTGATCATTGCTGTAGAAGAGAAACTTATCAAACTGAATCCACTTTGGGTATTCATTTTAAACTGTAATACAGACACTCAAATCAGCGGAGTTGGCAGCACTCTTGCCTTCTGTTCAACAGCTCATGGTTTTGAATTCTACTTCAGGTTTGGGTTTTTATAGAAATTCGAAATTCACTTTAAACTCTGTTGGTCCCACTCTAATTAACCTTCATGTGAAAAATTTTTACCGTTGCACGACAAACCAAATCCATTCAAATCAGTCCCCGTGAGAAAATAAGTGATAGCAAGCAAGTTTAAGGACCAGTTCTTTTCCTTTTCTAAGTGATTTATGGAACTGAGATCTTGATTATTATTGATATTGTTAGACGTGTTTTATTTGATGCTATTCTCTTACTGACAATCTATAAGAGGTTTTGGTTAATGTCGTTAAAATTTCCCCTTCACAAATCGAAGGAAAAGTTATGGATCCGTTATTTTCAAATTGTACTAATTTCCCTTTTGTTGCGGTATTTAATTGTCATTTAGCTAATTGTTTGGACTGTTTTTTAAAACTCTATACCATTCAAAATATTTATATTTCTGGTGAAATTTCATTTAAAAAGGGAAATTTTTTCAAAAAGGGATTTTTTGTTGAAAAATATATTTTAATAATCTGAAATATTCACAAAATATCCAAAATAATCTAAATAACTTATCTGAACAATTTCTGAGAACTCAACGTGAGTAAGTTATCTTAGTGTTGTACTTCTAAATATACATAACGTTATATTCAGTGAAGGAGCATTTATGCATTGTTCTTGGCCAAGATGATCTACTTATTTATATAAATCCTACGAATTTTCGTCCGAGTTTGAAATGATAACCACTGCACTGAATGCAATAAAACTTATATCAGGACAATGATCTCAGGTTAACTTAAAATATTATTTAAACATTTTGATCAGTTTTGTAATTAATATAAACCTTAATTAACCCTAATTTGAACTGGAAGTAAAGTTCTGATGCACAGTATCCAAGGAATTCGCTGTATTGAAGAAATGCGTGAATCTTTATCCTCTTTTAAAACTATTATTTACTATTAACCACTGAAAGTAGACAGCAATACATGTAAGATGACGAATATCATATAGATAAATATCGGCATCATCAAACTGGCCTCTCTAGGTTCCTATGCGTGATTTGTTCAAAAAAAAAAAAAAAAAAAATCCTTTATTCAAAAACTCACGAGGGAAAGTGTCTTAAAATCTTATATTTCTCAAGTTCAATCGTTCTAGATTTAATAATTGGTGCATGTACTTGCTTTGTACATCTCTCTCTCTCTCTCAAAGCTCAATTTAGCTAAAATTAAATAACTTTCACAACATTTACACTGATTTATGATTTCTTTAAATTTTAACTAAACTTTTAAGGACATCCTGAAGTATTAATTTGCAACAGATTTTGGTTACCTAAAATTATATAGTAGAGAAATATTACACTTTTAAATTCAAATTATTGGTTATAGCATTTTATAATATAAATGTAATAAATAAATGTAAATATATAATAAATTTACATATGTAAATATAAATGAAATTATATATTCAGCTATATTTGATGTACATTTTAATTTAAACAAAGGAACAAACAGATGAGATATCCTACAGTTATTAATACCACGCCTGAAAACTAACATCAATTTTGAATGCGCATGCTTTTGATCAAAAATGGCATAGTTTTAAAAATATTAATTTTAAAATAAAGATTTTCATATTATGTGAGCCAGAAATTTCCTCAGTACTAAAAGGGGAAAAAAACAATCATAATTTAATAAAATGCTTTATAAAAATAAACGCATTTTTATGAAAAGTTTCTTGTCAAAAGTCTTTTTCTAGTATGATTAATAAAGTGAATTGCTTATTCTGTAATTCTGCCATTTTCTGGAAGAGAGCTATGTAACAACATGGCAATATTTTTGATTTTTCTCATTAGCTTTTACCAATTTATTTCATTAAAGGTAAAGGTCCAAGGGTGAATTTTTTTACTTACATTAAAATTTAAATGCGATTCCTTTTCAGGAATTAAAAAATTAACAAATGTTTTTAACTACAGGAAACTATTCTGCCCCATTCTAAAATATTCTTTTAATACACCTCCTATTTTATGGAAGTCTTGAATATATAAACTAATATTTTTAATGAGCTATTGTAAAGGGGGAATATATTTGAGACTATTTCTGTGTTAAACTAGTAGAAATTGTAGCGAAAATTTTCAGAGATTTCTTATTCCATTGATTTAATATAATATTGTTTCAAACAAAGATTATTGCTTTTTTAGAACAGTCTTAGTATCTCTCTCTCTCTAAACTCAGAAAAATCTACAAAATTCATATACATTACAGTATTATTACAGTATTATTAGAGATTTTATAGGGATATAGCATTAATATTCATGACACAGAATTACATATTTACTTGGATTGCACAAAAATTGGGAATTTTGAGATTTATTCGAAATGTTTTTGAAAATTATGTGCCTTTATGTTATAATACATAAGAAGTATTAGAGTTGTGATTGATTGAAGAATTAGAAAGGGTTAAGTTAAAAGTACAGATGGGCTATGAAAGAAAACATAACACATTTTTTTATCTGTTCAAAACAGAATAAGAAAATATTCTAGTTTTTAATCGTAATATTTCTGTTATTTATAGAATTGGACTTTGAAAGAGTGCAAAATGTTTGATGTGCATGAATTTATAGAATGTTGTGTGTATAGGAAATCTTGTGTGGAATGGGTTTTCAATTGAGGGTAAAAAATTTAATATTAGGTGAAATGCCATAAAGTTCACTTCAGATTATTTAAGATTCTATTTAGATCTATAACACGCATATTATGTGTTTTCATGAAAATGGTTCCAATTTCAAAGCGAAAAAAAATTGCTGTAGGCTTACAGTAAAGATATGTATAATTTACATACATATATAGCATAAATAAATAATTGCTGGTTTGACAACTAGTGAATGAAAATAGTATGGCAGTAATTCTTAAATCTTTTGTAAAATATGGGAAAATCCAAATATTTTACTTTAATCTCGACCAAAAAAGTGACATATTGTGCTCGAATGGATTAAAGTAATAAAATCGTCAGCTTTTCCTAGCATTCCACAAAGATGACCTTAAAAGATGCTTCAGGAATTTAAAATATGGAGGGATGGACCAGAAGCCAGTGAAGGTCATCTACAAAGTATTGTGCTTATCAACTAATTATTTTTTTAATATTTTGAGTTTTAGTGTTTGGTGAAGAAATCGGTTCAGCATGCAAATTGTATGGCAGGTACAACCAACTTAGCTCAATGAACTGACCACAAGTATTAACAATGAAATGAAGAAAAATCTGTACCCAGTTTTATTTTGAATTCTTTAAGCGTTTGGAATTTCTGTAATAATCGATCACATTTTTCTTAAAAGAAATAATTTTTCTAAAGTTTTTGAGTGTTCTATTGTAACAGTTATTTTTAAAGAAAAATCAGGCAGAGAAATACAAATAATTCTGAAACAGTACATAATTTCAATGGGTTATAAATATAAGAGCTAAATATAATACAATAATATAATAAGTAAAAATAATAAAAAAATATATAAACAAAATAAGAACAAAATCCAATGAGAAATATTTTCCTTTACATTATTCAAGGATTTTCAAAGAATTCACTAATTATAACATTATCTACAATCAAGAATCTTTAAGATTAAAAATTTCTTAGAGATTTGAAAAAGTCTTAATCACATGCACAATTCAGTTTATACAATAACCTTTACAAAAATCCTTAAAATAACAATTTTCAGTCTTTATATTTACTAATAATGTTAAGATATTACAAAATAAAATTATTTTTGGAGTTAAAGGAAAAGGAAACCCATTTTTATATTTATAATAGTTTAAAATCAGAAAAGGCATTTAAATTTTGTCTGTGATGTTAATTTATTTTCAACGCATATTTTGGCAAGTTAATGTCCAAACTTTAACCGTCAAACAATTAAGAACTCAAATGCATTCACTTTTCGCAGTACTAAAGAAGAAAAAATAAAGGAGAGGTGTGGTCATTTCAAATTCGTATACTTCTATACACATGAAATGTATTTGTATTCTACTGTATTATATATAATTCTGAAGGTCATGTTACAATGACCTAGAAAATGGATATTGACTGTCTCTTTGTGGTTGGTTATCTCATATTGAAAAAAAGTCAAATAATAAAGGAGTAACAACCTTTCTATATTTTTTTAATCATAAATTCAGTGAGTGTATAACTATCATTTACGTGATTCGAAATTCCATTATCAAAATGACGGGTTGCTTGAGTCTATTCTTAATTGCCTTAAGGCCTTCCATAATTATTCCAGTATTATGATTCCCATGGAGAGACTTTTAAATATAGTCCAGTGAAATCTACACTTCCTTGTGTTAAAGAAATATGTCTGGATAAATTAAGAGGTAAATTTAAATGTGTTTGCTTTTAAAAGTTAAAAATGTAATGTTTTTTAAAGTTTGCGATTGAAAATTGTCTTTTAGGGAAACAGAATATTTTCAAAATCGAGGTACTTGCTGAATTATTTGAATTCCTTTTTATAATTTCATATAGAAAATTTATTAAGTAATTGATTTTGGATTAAGAAAAATTATAAAAATTTTTCAAAAAAACATCAGATTTTTCTTTTGAAGAAAAATAATCTTTGGCAACCAATTTTTCTAAACAAAAAAAAGGAATGTAATTACATTGTGTTATAAATCTTTATAAATGGAACATGTGACAGGGAACAAAATTATAGGCATCTAAAGATAAGTATACTAAAGAATTATGTAGGGAAATAAACTCTTTCGCCAATCTAAGCAGAGTGGTTAGAATAAGAAAACAAAGTATTTTACGACATTTATCTAATTATAAATGTCGTAAAATATTTTGTTTTCTTGGAAACAAAAAAAAATCATAGATTACTGTGCAGTTTTTAGAATAACCTATTTATTTCCAAAGGGAAGTATTTCAGTTTTGAGTAGTGTTTACATCTTAAAAATCCTCGTCTTTAATGTAAAAACAACCTTTCACACTCTAAAATAATAAGCTTCTATATATTTTCTTCCTAATAAGTAATATAAACTAAAAGCAAGCTCGTCTGCCGTTTAAACTAAAAAACAAAAAAAAACAAAAAAAAAAAAAAAAAAAAAAAAAAGACAATTATTCCTTAAATTACAAAAGTAATTATTTTATGATTTGTCAAAGAGAATTGGTTGGTAAGAAAATTTGAATTATTTTTTTTATAATGCTGTTTGGGCAAACAAAGATTGTTTTATTGTCAGGTCAGCAGTATACAAATAGAATCAGCAGTAGAAAAGGAAAGAGCTCAATTAAACTATACATTTTTAAACAATCACATTAGTCATTAAAATTACTACAGCGAGAAGGCAACACATTGTACACGTAAAATTTATAAGACTCGATGGTGCTGCAATATTCAAATGATTTGCTTTTCAATGTGTGAAAACATTGCTGCTGGTAAAAAAATAAAAAAAAAACTGCTATGTGTCATACGAGAAAACATGTTAACTATCATGCTTTTCACTTTAAGTTTAATAGGATTTGCACTGCTCGTATATTTCGAGGTTTATTGAAAGCGTATATATAAACTAAATTTATTTAATTTAATCCCAGTATATTATTCTTTCCAAGGTTAAGAATACTATGAAATGTGTTTGTTTGCTGACTAAATTCCATATGATATATCTGTCGAGTCAGTAGA
Source organism: Latrodectus elegans (assembly GCA_030067965.1). Lineage (NCBI taxonomy): Eukaryota > Metazoa > Arthropoda > Arachnida > Araneae > Theridiidae > Latrodectus > Latrodectus elegans. The sequence goes on from CM057809.1 coordinate 112,330,825, forward strand.
TCTGTTCGAGATCTAATAAATGGATGAAGTGTGTCAAGAACATACACATTATTTCTTTCTACTGTGATTTATATCACTAAGAATTTAATTTTCGATTTTTGGGACAGAACTAAACTGCTTACAAATTTCAAAGTTTTGTCCAGAGTCTAACAATTTTTCTTTCATTTAGAAGTATTATAAATATCCTCCAATGTATATCTTGAATGAAAGCTGACATGATTCAACAAAATTAAAAATGAATTTAATAACGGTGCACTTAGCATCGAGTATAATGAAGATGAGCGTATTATCAAACATTTCGTAAGATATATTTGAAGAACAAAGTTAATGTTGAGAGCAATATACTGTTCATGAAAGAGTTTGAAATAGATATTTAAATGATATTTTGCACTGTTTCTTCCATTTTTTCCGGTTTTTGAGAAAATGCGCTTAATGCAAAGAAGTATTAAGAAATAACCTCTCAAATGATTTAAAAAATGTATGAAAAATTCTCTTGGAAATATTTCCTAATGAATAAAAAGAGAGAGATAATGAGACAAATTATACATACACACACAGTAATTGGTAATTTTTTATTCAATAACTATTTACTCTTATTCATTCACACACAATTTTCTGCGAAAGAGATTTTCAATATTGTGAATCATTTGGTTCCATAATTTATAAAAGTCATTTTTCAATTAAAACTTAAGGCGTAATTATGACTGTTTTCTTCTTGAAAACAAAGTAAATCTATTCTGAATTTTTAATTTGTAGGTGAAATTTCAATAAAAAATTTAACACATATTTGTCTACACAGCTAATCAAGTAATTTTAAATTTAAATTCACATATATTTAAATCACTGCCATACCATGGATGAGATAATTAACGAATTTAAATATTTGCAGAAAAAAACTTCTAAATTACTTTTCTGTTGAATTTTGATTCATCGTGGAAAAAAGTTTTCAAATATTTTAAGGCTTATATATAGAAAGATGAAAAGGCAATGTAAAAAAAAAAATTTTTAATAGCAAATGAAGTTTACTCAAAAAAATATCCGGAGAAGTCTATTCAAACATCACTTAATTCAAAAATTATTTACATTGAGGTGTTAAGAAATCAATTTCAGTTAGTGTCTATTTTCAATCAATAAACGACACCTTTCTCCCTTTCAACAACTTTTATTTCTTAATCCCTTTCAATAATCTTTTTATCTACAATAATTAAAAAAAATTTGTATGAGGTTACTTATGGTGCATGATTTTTTTATTATAATTTTTTTTAATTTAATCAACACACAAAATAGAAAATTTTTCGATCAATTTTCACAAAATTTGAAACTTATTCTATCACCGTACAAAAACTTTATTTTATATACTTTATTATATTTATACAAAATAGTCTATAAAATATTTTCTTAAAAGCAATTATTTTTTTTAGAAAAATGTGAGTTTAATAAGTATAAGTAAATAGACCGCCAATTTATAAAATAGAAAATAATAAGAATATTTATTTGCTTGTATAAAAGAACACTTGATTTAAAATGAAAGTAAAAGAACACCAAGCATATAAATAAAAAATATTAAATATATATATATATATATATATATATATATATATATATATATATATATATATATATATATATATATATATATATATATATATATATATATATATATATATATATATATATATATATATATATATATATATATATATATATATATATATATATATATATATATGAGCTATTGTTTTCAGAAAGTATGAAAAACCCTAGCCACACGAATATTTTGTACTAAAATATCGACAGCTTTATTTGCAGAAACTTTGTATTTAAATGCTTATTGTTACATTGAACTGTATAAGGTATCCAATAAATATTTTTCTTTGGAAAATCTTTATAAAAACTTTCAAAATAATCATTTACTTGTTTTATACTCACATACATATTTATTTCCAAGACTTATCCATACTTGATATAAATACGCACGCATGTAGGATAGCGAAAATGTGCAGTCATTATGATGAATTTATCATTAGTTATGAATATTTCCTCTTTTTCCATTTTGTATCAACCTTACGAGCCTTCAATAAAACAATTTTAACTGTGGTCAAGCAAATAGTGTTATCATTTTAAATTAAGGTATATATTTTTTATCATAATTAAAGATGAATATAGTAATTCTTCTGAAGCAATTAAGTAAAGAATACCAAAAACTACATTTGCCTACTTGTAATTGGAGTTTATACAGAGAAACAAATTCATGAGATTCATTGTGAGGAATCTTTGAAAATAGGGTAGATAAATTCTTTCAGGTAATTAAGTCAGTTTTGTCTTTGTAACATGAAGATAACGAATCAACCTGACAATACAATAGCGCAAGCAAAATTTCTTGGCAATAGCAAAAGTATTTTTTAAGTGCATCTGCTGTGTTCATGAGAAATATAGTCATCAAGCATTATTTTCACTGTAGCTTTTTAGTCTTAAGTCTCTTGCATTATATTACTCTGATATCAAAAGGGAATCTCAACGAACTGTTCGTATACTTATTCTAGAGAGATTTATGAAAACAGCAATGTAAAAAAAATTATAAACGGCATTAAATCATTCTCTCTGAAGTACAATTTAGAGTGTTTCATTGTACTTTTCACAAAAGTAGATAAATCTGTAATTATTAGAGTTAATTCATCAAACCTAGATTTTTGTTTTGATATTTTAAATCGAATAATTGCAGATTTATCTACTTTTGTCAAGAGCAAAGTAGCAGTCGAATGGGTAGCATTTTTTTTTAGTTTTCAGTTCTACAATTCGTAAATTTGAATCCCATCATGGATTTGGATATATGCAGTGGTTTGCAATTAACTTTAAATGTGAGAAAACTAGTCCATTGAGTTAAAAAAACAAAAATAAATCTCTTTCAGCATTTAGCCGAAAAAAACATTAGAATGCAC